>JAJUPC010000645.1:0-146351 GCA_023614405.1 Avena insularis | reverse complement strand
TGTTAGGCTTGCTTAGATCTAAACATGGACATGATTCTATATTTGTGTTAGTGGATCGCTTTCAAAATGGCACACTTCATTCCGCTATAAGACCGATGATGCTTCACATGTAGCAAATTTGCCAGGAAATAATTGCCACGGTGTACTAAGAACAATCGCCTCCCATGACGCCAAATTCATGAGCTACTTCGAAGACTCTCATGGCCAAGCTCGCAGATCAAGCTCCTCTTCTCGTCCTACCAAGATCTCTCAAACCGATGGACAAACCGTGGTCGCTAATCGGCTCTTGCACACTCTCCGTGTTGATAAAGAAGAACCTTAAAGACTGGAGGAATGTATTCCACACGCCGAAGTTCGCTTACAACCGCCAGTAAGCACTCCACCACCATGAGGAGCCCGCTTCATGATCGTTTATGGCTTCGAGCCTCTCACCGCCGATATCCTTCCACTACCGCTTCATGAGCGTGCTAATATGGACGCTTGTCAAGCGTGCCCAAACAATGAAGAAACTCCATGAAGACACAAGAGCTACGATCGAGCAACAAGTCCTTCGCCAAGCATCAAGGCTAAACAAGAACAAGAAAGAGATGATCTTGAAGAGGGCGACTCAGTGGATACACTTATAAAGACCGCTCTCAAGGAACGCGACTCCAAACTCAAGCCAAGAGGTGATGGACCATTCAAAGTGCTAAAGAGGATCAACAACATCGCTTCTATCATCGATATCCCAACATCAAAAGTATCTTGTGAGCTCGACATTCAATGTCAAGGACCTCTCACCCTACCATGGAGAAGATGAAGTTGAGAAGGTTGAAGAGTCGAGACTAATTTTTTCTCAATGGGGGAGTTGATGCACTGCCCCATTTAACGCTACTACATCTACTCCCACGAAGCTCCAAGTGGACCCATGACTCGCGAGCCAAACTCCTACAAGTTAAGGTGAACTCGCCTCCTCTCGTGACTTCGATACACCCTTGATGGCTCACATTTACACGCATACCTTGTTCATCATCAGGTACGAAGAGAACGACCCAAATGAATCTGAGGAGCACCAAATGAAGAAGCTAAATACTGCTCTCAACAGGTACTATCGAATCGGGCGCGTCAGTACTAGCTCACAAGGCACTATCTCCCAACATTTGACGCCAACAGGTTAACATTGCTCCACTGGTATTATCGATCTAGAACCGGTATTACCGATCAAGGCACTACCGCCTCACTACCGCCTCCCCATCAAGACGCCAACCAAGTCCTGTGGCATGAAAGCGGTACTACTGCCCTCAAAGTTGCATTCCGGGTCGACCGGTACTACCGGTAGCTAGGCCGGTACTACCGGACGAGCGTGAACTCGATCGTTAAGTCGGCCTACCGTAACCTCTCTATATTTCGCTATTTGTTCCTAAAATACCCCTGTTTATGTGGTTGGCTTATAAATAGCCCCCACCCTCTATTGTAAACCCTAGACTTAGATAATAATAGATTAAGGACACCCCTTTGAGGATCTTTCATCTATTGGTCTCATGCTCCTACCAAGGGGCACCCTATTATCCACCCTCCTCTTGGATCTTGCCTAGTGCGTTCAAGTTGTACAAGGCCTTGGGTTCTTGGTTTCTCGCCCCCAAGTCGTCAAGATCTCACCAAGCATCTCGCCCCCGTTTTTGGTCGTGGAGAGAGAGCTTCGCCCAACACCGATCCTAGGGATTATGTTGGACCGGTTGCCAGCGGCGTGAGTTATCGGCGTGTATCGTGATTTGTGTGCGTGTGTTCGTGGTTTTCATCCCTTCTTCCCCCGTCCACCGCTTTCCCCCCCTCGTTTCCCGTGGAGATTCGTGAAAGATCGGGCCACCCTAAGGGGTTACCCCATAACACGTCCCGCTGGTGTCAAGCAGAGGAAGATGTAGCAAAGAAGAAGCATAAGATTGAGGAGGAGGTCTTGGTCAAGAAGAGGAGCCACAGGAAGGCCAGGCCGCAACGCCGTCGATGGTTAGTCAACCAGCGAACCTAGGGTTCATTTGGGGCTCGAAGGGAGGCGCCGAGGAGTGAATCGGCAACAGGGATCAGTGAATCTTGGGGCGAAGTTTGCACTATAGAGCGGCGACGTGGGTATGGCCGATGGGCGACCGGAGCAGTGCTAGTGGCGGCAACATTATAGGCAACCAGAGGGGATTGGGGAGGTTCAGGTCGTGTGTGACCATGCCGGTGTGTGCGTGCGTGAGTGAGAGTGGGTAGGGGTGGAATTCACCCTGAGCCAGCAAGCTGGGCCGTGGTGGGCCAACTTGGGCTAAATCGGCTATGGGCCAGGGAGCTTGTGGGTCGAGCCCAAGGCTCGTGAGTCGAGCCCAAAAAAGGAAGACATTGAAAATCAAATAAAGAAATAAAAAGGAATTATTAAAATACCTCTATGTATTCTAGAAGCTCAAGAAAAATGTATAAAAAGTCAAAAAATGCTTATGTTATATCAAAATGTTCACAGAAATAAGATCTATCTAGGAAAAATATTGCATTACTCGTTTGGGTCAAATAAAATACAATTAAATATTAAAATTTCTTAATGAGATAAGAAAAAGGAAAAACCTTAAAATAAAATAAATATCATTTTTGGGTATTAAATATAATCCACTATAATAAAAAATTACTAAATTTGAAATTCTAAGTCATTTTAGTTTTATTAAACATAATAATAGCTATAAAAATATTTTATAAAATCCTTTTCTTGTATTAAAATAAAAGGATATATTTTCCTTTATGATTTATAAATAAAAATAATTCCTATTTAGCTTTATTGGAATACTTTGGACTTACTAAAACATAAAATTGCAACTCTTGTTTTTAAAGCTAATGGATAATACTTTGAAAACTTTAAATCATTTTAATCAAAACTACTTATACCCTAAAAGTTGGGTAAAACACACCAAGGATAAAAATAACTTAAACCATTAATTGGTTACCTCATTATTCACAATCAAGTCTATTGATTCTTTAAAACTAAGTCAAGTAGAAATTTGGAAATAGTTTGTAACATCCCAAAAATATTGAACTCAAATCATCAAACTCTAATCTTCAAATTTAGGGTTAACAAAAACTTTTCCAATTAAAAATATGAAAGCATTCATATGTGTGTGCATTAAAATTTGGATTCTTTTGAATTGCCATGGTTCTGTGTTTCTTTGCTTGTAGAATGATTCTTAGGTGAAATAAACATCATATAAACAATCCCCAAACTTTTCCCAAAGACAAACAAATCAAAACAAACAAATTAAGTGAATGGTCACTTTGGCCAAATTAACTCCCATGCGTACTTTGGCTATTTCTAACTTTCAGAACTTAACATAAACATGTATGGATCTTTGTACCCCTTGATAGTACTCATAACAAGGTACCAAGGCCCACTTTGTGATCATGCACAAACATTTAAATGCTTAGTTTAAATGACAGTTTAAAATTGAATCTATTTCATATGGGAAGATCCCACTATTTCAAAAACCACTCAAACAAGCTCAATTTTCAAAACCCAAGCATCCACAGAATCCTCAACACATGCCTAGCACACCCACCAAAAATCTTTTCAAAATTCAAAACTTAAGTTCATGCGGCCATTTCATCAAACAGGTTGCAGATTCAAATCAACAAAATCACAAACACTATTTTGAGCAGTGTTTTGAGCCAACCTTGTTCCCTCTATGGTTACACTAGCCTCAGTAGATCATCTAGCAACCTTAACTAAGCTCTAGCACCACTGTAAGCTTGCCAATGTCATCAATGGTGAACATGCCGAGAGCACCCATGTCACCCCAGTGTGGACATCAAGCTAGGAGAAGAACTAGCCGTGCCAACCTTGTCTAGCAGTCAGCCCATGCCTCACCGCCCCCTCTCGACCAGCCCTAGCTCAAAGACAACAACCAGAACCGCTAGGAACGCCGCACCCGCACCGCTGTCGACCATGCCGACCCGCACCGCAGAGCACGCGCCGTTCCCACGCAACCCGAACACCTCGAGCCCTCTCCGCCCGCCAGCATGCACCCCACCGTCCCAGGAGACCACCAGACATGATCGTTTCACCGCCCATACCCCCTAGCCACCGCTCGCCGCAGAGTTCGCCGCCTCTGCCTCGGAGAGCATCGCACGTTCCCGACCGTTTGCCACCACCCCTACACGCGAATTTAAACCATAGAGCATCGCCAGGAGGCCGCCCGTCGATCGCCAACCTCGGCCATGCCTCTAGCCGCCCGTAGCCGTGTCGCCATCGTCGCGTGCCCATCCCTCTCGGTCTCGCCGTCGGGCCTATAAAGGAGACGACCCCCGCTCGATTTCTTCACACCATCTCACTCCCCTCACCTCACTGATCGTTCCACCCCTTAGCCGGAGCAAGGCGAGCAGCGCATCGCCGGAATTTGGCCGGAGCTCGCCGCTGCAGAGGAGAAGAGGAACCGTTGATTTCGACCACCCCCGGAGCTGCCGCGACCACCCCTGAGTTCGTCATCGTCGACTTCGTCATTTGCCCACCTCGCCGTTGTCACTGGAGCCCCGGTATGCCCCCTGATGTAGCCCGACCTACGATCGTTACCACATCATGGTCTCCAACTTACGCCAAGTCGTCATGGACTCCAAAGGTGAACCCGTTCCTCTATGCGAGCCTACTTCCTACCCTATTGAATGGTATGCTACTTCATACTCCGTCACATATGCATCATAGGTTCACACCGACAAGTACGGAGGCAAGGGAGGAAGCCCGGGACATCAAGCCCGACAAGACGGAGGCTTGGAAGAGGAGACGGAAGAAGCCACGGCTGAACCACCGGAGTCTCCGGCCTACACCAGAGTCTCCGGTCTTGCTACACCGGAGTCTCCGGTCCTGCTACACCGGAGTCTCCGGACCTACCTCCGGACCGACCCCAGCAACCGCCCGAGGACAGTCAGAACGCCACTCCGGAGACAGACCGGAGTCTCCGGCCTAGACCGGAGTCTCCAGACCCCACACCGGAGTCTCCGGCCTTCATGATGGGCCTGCGCACCGCCAGCTGGGCCTTCGGCCCATGTACCTCTCTATCTCGTCCAAACCCTAGTTTTATCCCCAAACTACCCCTCTTTTTGTGGCTGGCCTATAAATAGAGCCCCCACCCCTTCATGTATCCCTTAGGCATAGATGATAGACTAAAGACACCCCCCGTTGTGGAATCTCTAGTTTTGCCTCATCCCCTTACCCAAGGGGACCGACTATCGTCACCAACCTCGATTGGACTTTGCATCACGCATCCATCGTTGAACAAGGCCTTGGAGTTCATTGTCTCGTCTCCAAGTTGTCAAGACCCTCCCCAAGGTGTTCTTCCCTCTCCGATGTGGATTTGAGGGAGCACGTTGACCGATCTTTCCTTGCGAGGATTCTATCGGACCGGTGGCCGCCGTTCGGGAGCAATCGGCCTTGTATCGTGTGAGTTTTGCGTGTGTTCATCGTGTTCTTCGCGAGGTGTGTGTTCGCTTCCGCTACCTTCTCCCTTTCCCCTTGCTTTCCCATCGATTTGACCACGAGATCCGTGAAGATCGGGCACCCAAGAGGTTAACCCCTCCATCATCTGGTATCAGCAGCTTTTGGTTGCCACGGATTTCTCCATCGATCTGTGATTTCAGTGAGTTTTGGTAGGTTTTGATCCATGGATTGCTTGCTAAACTAGTTGATCTACCTTCCCCTGCGTTCCCATGGCCTAATTCCTTGATTTCCCCCATCAATCTGAGGTTTTGGTTCGAGTTTTTGCGCCCAAAATGCGTCCCGTTCGAGTTCTGGACGCTTTGGAATCACCCGGACCGGAGTCTCCGGCCTAGACCGGAATCTCCGGACTTTTTGGGCTCCAGACCGGAGTCTCCGGACCTCAGACCGGAGTCTCCGCCCCTCCTCGCAGAAAAACTGCAGCACGGTTTTGAGCATAACTTTTGCATTTCAACTCGGATTTTGGTGTTCTTTAGCTCGTTTCGAAGAGGAGAAGGAGCACTACATCATCATCTGCGTTGTTCATGCTATCTACTCCATCCAAATTCCGTGAGCAAGGCGGAAGCCAACAATAAAGGGTGAAGCTCGTCGACGAAAGGTATAACATTCCGCGACTTCTCCCCACTTGCATTCCTTTGTGAACCCCACTATCTTTGCGAGCAACAAACACCTATCGAGGCTAGTTCCTCTTATGATTGCTTGGGCTATGCACATTTGATACCTTGTAGATTCCGAGCAACCGTTGTGAGCGCTATCTCATATAGTTATCTTGTATAGTTGTTGGCACAAGGAAGAGGCAAGTGAAAAAGAAAAAGAAGAAAAAGAGAAAAAAAATAGAAAAAGAAAGAGAAAAAGAAAGAAATATACAAGTGCCTCATAGAATAGGAAGCGCAAGCTCGATGAACATCATATAGGTGGTACTTATTGTGCATATCTTGTAGCCCACCAATTAATTGCAATCGAACTAGCGTCTCTCCTTGTACTTGTGTGACACGAGCTTATAGTCTTCGCTAGGTAATCATTTGGTTCTTAGCTCACTTTCTCCGTCGCACAAGTCCCATTTATCCCACCGTGTGTGTTTCCTTGTACATATTTCTTATCTTGTGGATTGACTTGTTTTGCATTGTGATCATTCTGGTTCTTTACTTGCCAATACAACATCTTGATTTCGGATTGGTTCTTGACATGCCACTTTCCATACCTATCCACCATAGGCCTTGTGTGTGTGTGTTTTTTGGTTAGTAGTTGGTTTTAGTGTTCCGAGTGAACTTCACTTTGCTTGGTTTATTGCTCTTACGTGTGGCCACTTGCACGATACGATCTTCCAAGGTAAAGTAAGGTTTGACGTTGTATCCCTAACACCCTCTACCACTTCCATATACACCGCTACTACTACGTCCACCACTACTACGAGATGGCCACAAGACGGTCGAGCATGGGATTTTCCCTTCGACTAAGGAGGCGAGCGATGATGCTCATCTTATGGCATCCAACCTTGAAGGCGACAAGGTCAAGAATGGTGAGCATGGGATTTTCCCTTCACCAAAGGAGGCGCTTGGAGTTGAGGAAACCGAGCCTATCCCCATATGCTTGAGTGATGATGTGGTACCAATCCCATGTGAGGATGAGAGCCACTTAGCCCACTTGAGTGAGAACAAGAGTGACATGAGTGACTCCACCTTATGTGAGATTGAGTGCTTCCACTTGGAGGGCATGAGTGATACTCCTAGTGAGTTGAGAGTGGTAGTTGATAGGTCAAGTGAGACCATTTCGATTCCTAACAACTTACCCTCTACCTCTAGTGTGTTCTCTTGTGTTATGCTAGGTTCCATGGATGAAGAAGCGCCAAGCCATGAAGCAATGATGCCTCAATTGGAGAAGATGTACATGGTGCATGAAGATGATGCTACGCCATGGCTACATCAAGCAAATGAAGTCGTCCACAAGGAGGCCACTACTTCCACAACACCCACTTCATATGAGAGGTATGACCAAGGTAAAAATAAGGGTGTTGATGATGCCATGATCCCACTAGTGGACATGATGAATTGTGAGGATATGCATGATACGGATGATACTTGTGACATTACATATGCTTCATTCATATTCCCATGTGATGCTTTGCCTTTGCATAATATTGCTCATGTGGAATTGTTTGATTGCGATACCATTTCCATAAACATGCCATGCTATGCATCTTGTGTGTATCCTCCAATTGCTTCGGACTTGCTTTGTCATGCTAGTCATTCAATTTCTCCCGTTGCTTGCAATAAGATGAATGCTTGCTATTTCACTTGTTTTGCTTGCAACAACATTGATCATATGCGTTATAATGAGATGGCCCCCATAACTTTCTCAATTTTTGTAGATTTTGATGATTGCCATGATAAGCATGTTCCCCACTTGCATATTCACCATGCACCTATTTCATACTTGATTGACATTAATGGTGATGTGCACAAGAAGAGATACGTCATGGTGGATGATGTGTATCTCTACCATGCACACACGTTCTTCCTTTTGTGTATGATGTGTGTAGGTACCCGCACTATCATGTCAACCTCGGTTGAGCACGAGTTGACAAAAAGAGCTCTTGAGAGCATCCCACAAGTGAGTTCAAGATCGAACCCAGCTCTGATACCTTTTGCATGCTTTGCATCTTTCATGTTGGCAAATTGCTCTTTCCTATGGTTTGATTGCAAGCATGTTGATGGTATTATCTCACCTTGTGACATTCATGTTTCTTCGATTTTGGATAATGATGCTTTGTGTGTTGCAACAAAAACGTTGAACATTTTCTCTTTCCGATGTTTTGTTTGCAACCACAATTCCATTAAGAGCATGTATTGTCATGAGAGCTTCCAAGAATCTCGTCTTGTTGTTGCAACAAACATAAGGACCACTTGCTCTTTCCTTTGTTTTGTTTGCAAACATGTCGTTTTTGCTTTCGCTTGGGATATTCATATTCCCATGATATTTGCTATCGATGATTTGTGTGTGACATCCAACATGTCGAACAATTTCCCCTTCCAATGGTTGGTTGACACACATAATGATGTTGTTTTGGATATTCTTCCTTTTGTGTGTTTTGCCAAATTCTCCTAAATTTGCATCAAAGATGTTGATCAAATTTCTATTCGATTGCTTTGAGTGCCACACTAAGACATTATATGGAGTTTTTGAGTTCCCACATTTGGATGATGTTCAAACGATTTCCATGCACTTTGACCTTGCATATGCATTCCATTTGCTATCCTTGTATTGTGCTAATAGTGTTGTGAACAAGAATGGACATGCCACATTTGACATGCTCCTCTATCACGCACGGAAATATTTTGCTTGGTCTTTGTTGTGTGTATGTACAAATGCATACACGTCAACCTCTATGGACTATATGTTGACAAAAAGAACCGAAGAGAGTTACCTATGGCTACCCTTCATCGAGCTATCTCTACACGATAAGGTGACTTCCTTCTACTTGAGGACTCATGCTATAATCTTCATGAATTGGCTACGCTTTGAGTGTTGCTTTGCTTTTGTTGTGAGCTTTGTAGGCTTCAAGGAAGGTGAAGGAACATTGAAGTGTTGTCAAGTCAATCTTCCCGAGGACGACTATATGGTGAACCCCAGGATCAAGAAGGTCTCTCGACCGCTTCTACTTTGTGATGAGCATGTAGAGTCGAGGACGACTCTTTTTGAAGGGGGGGAGCTGATGTAGCACGACCTACGGTCATTACCACATCATGGTCTCCAACTTACGCCAAGTCGTCATGGACTCCAAAGGTGAACCCGTTCCTCTATGCGAGCCCACTTCCTACCCTATTGAATGGTATGCTACTTCATACTCCGTCACATATGCATGATAGGTTCACACCGACAAGTACGGAGGAAAGGGAGGAAGCCCGGGACATCAAGCCCGACAAGACGGAGGCTTGGAAGAGGAGACGGAAGAAGCCACGGCTGAACCACGGGAGTCTCCGGCCTACACCGGAGTCTCCGGTCCTGCTACACCGGAGTCTCCGGACCTACCTCCGGACCGACCCCAGCAAGCTTGAGGGGCGGTCGAGCGCCACTCCGGAGGCGACACTGAGTCTCGGCCTAGACGAGTCTCCGGACCACAAACCGGAGTCTCCGGCCTTCCCGATGGGCTGTGGCGCCAGTGGGCCTTCGCCCATGTACCCCTCTATCTCGTCCAAACCCTAGTTTTATCCCCAAACTACCCCTGTTTATGTGGCTGGCCTATAAATAGAGCCCCCACCCCTTCATGTATCCCTTAGGCATAGATGATAGACTAAAGACACCCCCCGTTGTGGAATCTCTAGTTTTGCCTCATCCTCTTAGCCAAGGGGACCGACTATCGTCACCAACCTCGATTGGACTTTGCATCACGCATCCATCGTTGAACAAGGCCTTGGAGTTCATTGTCTCGTCTCCAAGTTGTCAAGACCCTCCCCAAGATGTTCTTCCCTCTCCGATGTGGATTTGAGGGAGCACGTTGACCGATCTTTCCTTGCGAGGATTCTATCGGACCGGTGGCCGCCGTTCGGGAGCAATCGGCCTTGTATCGTGTGAGTTTTGCGTGTGTTCATCGTGTTTTTAGCGAGGTGTGTGTTCGCTTCCGCTACCTTCTCCCTTTCCCCTCGCTTTCCCATCGATTTGACCACGAGATCCGTGAAGATCGGGCACCCAAGAGGTTAACCCCTCCATCATCTGGTATCAGAGGGGGACGCCTTGGTGGATCTTCGAGTGCTTCACGCCGCCGTCGAACTTGTTCTTCCGCTTCGGATGCTTCACTTGTTGTGGAAAGAACATGTCGATGGAGATGGGCTTGGTTGTCCATGTGAGGTTGTTCTTGTTGAAGCACAAGTGCCCTTTGTTGTGGCCGGTCCGCTTCACGTCTTGGAGGTCTTGCGGAGAGGTCACCATCATAGCTTGACGTTGCGGCATGTCGCGGAGATGGTACCGCTTGAGAAGAGCTCATGGATTGAAGGACGGGTCCATCCCGGTGCCTTGAAGCGTGACGGCGAGGAGCACTTGATTCACTTGAGGAGTGCCGTGATGATCTTGAGTCTCGCGAGTGTGGCCTTGCCAACCCATCAATGAGGCGTTGAAGCTTCTCATCCGTTGAGGCGAGGGCACGACCAAGAGCTTCATTTTGATGACCAAGGTTGTGTTGCATGGCATGCATTTGTCCTCGGACTTCCTCGAAGCGGTTGTCGATGTTCTTGAACTCCGCTCGGGCTTCGCTAAATTGTTCATCTTGGCGCCGCTCAAGTGCTTCACAACGGTAGTTGAATTCTCCTCGAACCTTCCAATGGTCCCATCTTGTCATGTATGGATTGTCGTCCTCCGTAGGTGGTGGTGGTGGTTGGGATGGCTCGCCATTCCTGTCCATGATGCAAAGCCAACAAGGGTTGTATATGGAGAGTAAGGGTGCGCAGAGTTAGCCTTTTACCTCACCTTGGAGATTATATCAAACCAATTGCCACACAAAGGAGCGAACAGCGTGCAAAGTGAAATGGCAAAGAAACTCACACACAAAGGAGTTACAACTCTCAAAAGCTTTTGGTGGATGGGTAGGATTGTGGGAAAGCCAAAGAACCAACCGAACGTAAAGGATAGTCAAAAGTGGAGAAGATCCAACAAAACGCAAGTCAAAAGGAAATGGTCAACTCAAAAGGTGACGAGAACCTACGACTACACACACGCGTGGAGAAAAATGGGGTTAGCACGACTATGAAAGTGAGCACGAAATGGCCTAACGAAGACTATGCTCGGGTGTCGTGCCAACGCAAGGAGAGACCACAACTCGTTTGCCAAAAGAGGGTAAGCAACGGATTTGTGCACTTGCCTTGGCGCGCTTCTTCCTCTCTCTTTTGCTTACAAGCTTGATGCTCTCTTTGTATTGGGAGACTATGTATCTTTCTATTTTTCTTTTTCTTTTTCTCTCTTTTTTTGATTCTTTTTCTTTTTCTCCCTTGCTATGCTACTATGTTAACTTTTGTATTTGCCCTCACACTCTCACTTTCCAATGGCAAGTGCACAATGCTTAGACAAACACAAAATGAGTTGCTCTCATAGGATAGGTACGCACAAAGGAAGATATGGCTACAAGGGTTGACACAAGTTATACCTTAGTTGATGGTGATGATCTTGTGTCGATGGAGCGGGGAAGAGTTTGGGGTCCGTGGTGTCGAAGAGCGCGGTGATGTTGCGGAAGCTATCTGTTAGTTGTTGACACGCACACGGAACACAAACAACAAGTGGACAGATTAGCCAATGCAGAAAAGAGGAAAAATGGGCAAAAACAGGCGTCTAGGGCCGGAGACTCCGGTCTTGGGCCGGGGACTCCGGTGTAGACCGGAGACTCCGGTGCACAGGCCGGAGACTCCGGTGTGGGGGGTCTGCTCGTGTTCTTGAGCGGAAATCCACGCCTAGAGTCCTCAAATCCACGAAAATTTGGCCAAAATTGGGCTGGGAAACGCAGGCAAAAGCTGAACCAACACCTTAGACAAGATTTGGTCGGATCAAAACCACCAAAAACACTCCAAAATGACAGATCGATCCAAAGGTAAATTGGGGCTGTTTTTTTGGGAAATTTTCGAATTTATGGTGGATAGAAGAAAAATTGGGGGGAAATTCGTGATCAACCTTGCTCTTGATACCAAGATGTTACGGGGTGACCCCTTGGGGTGGCCTGATCTTTCATGAATCTCCGCGGGATCGAGTGGAAAGCGGTGGGAGAGGAAGAGGGGACGAAATCCACAAACACACGCACGCAAAGATCCCGATGACCTCACGCACACAAAACACGATACACGCCGGTAACTCACGCCGGTGGCAGCCGGTCCAACATAATCTCTAGGATCGGTGTTGGGCGAAGCTCTCTCTCCACGCCAACAACGGGGGACGAGGTGCTTGGTGAGACCTTGTCGACTTGGGGGCGAGAAACCGAGAACCCAAGGCCTTGTACAACTTGAACGCACTAGGCAAGATCCAAGAGGAGGGTGGACAATAGGTGCTCCTTGGTAGAGCATGAGACCAATAGATTAAAAGATCCTCAAAGGGGTGTCTTAATCTATCATTATCCAAGTCTAGGGTTCACATATGAGGGGTGGGGCTATATATAGGCCAACCACATAAACAGGGGTAGTTCTGGAATAAAACTAGAAGTTTGGGCGAAATTAGGGGTTACATGGGCCAGGCCCAAAAGGCTTTAACATGCCTGGCGTCGGTCGGTCCGGAGACTCCGGTCTGGACCGGAGACTCCGGTCAATCTCCGGACCCGTCTCCGGAGGGGGCTTCTGGCTGTCCCGGGCCTGGGTCTCCTGGACGGAGGAAGGTCCGGAGACTCGGTGTAGGAGACCGGAGACTCGGTCTACACCGGAGACTCCGGTGCGGCCTCCAGCGGCTTCTTCTCCTGGTCCTGCTTCCTTGGTGGCTTGGTGTGGTGGTGCTGCTTCATATCTGAGGATACACAACGTAGGTGCATGAAGTAGCAGGCCATCCAAAGGTAGGCCAAAATCACATGAGGAAAGGAGCGAGTTAACCTTGGCTTGCAGGAGCTTGGCACGGGCGCGGGTCATTGGTCCACTTGGGGGACTAGGTGTTGTAGATGGAGGTGCGTCCTTTGTTTTGTTTGCAAACATGTCGTTTTTGCTTCCGCTTGGGATACTCATATTCCCATGATATTTGCTATCGATGATTTGTGTGTGACATCCAACATGTCGAACAATTTCCCCTTCCAATGGTTGGTTGGCACACATAATGATGTTGTTTTGGATATTCTTCCTTTTGTGTTTTTGCCAAATTCTCCTAACTTTGCATCAAAGATGTTGATCAGATTTCTATTCGATTGCTTTGAGTGCCACACTAAGACATTATATGGAGTTTTTGAGTTCCCACATTTTGATGATGTTCAAACGATTTCCATGCACTTTTACCTTGCATATGCATTCCATTTGCTATCCTTGTGTTGTGCTAATAGTGTTGTGAACAAGAATGGACATGCTCCTCTATCACGCACGAAAATATTTTGCTTGGTCTTTGTTGTGTGTAGGTACAAATGCATACACGTCAACCTCTATGGACTATATGTTGACAAAAAGAACCGAAGAGAGTTACCTATGGCTACCCTTCATCGAGCTATCTCTACACGATAAGGTGACTTCCTTCTACTTGAGGACTCATGCTATAATCTTCATGAATTGGCTACGCTTTGAGTGTTGCTTTGCTTTTGTTGTGAGCTCTGTAGGCTTCAAGGAAGGTGAAGGAACATTGAAGTGTTGTCAAGTCAATCTTCCCGAGGACGACTATATGGTGAACCCCAGGATCAAGAAGGTCTCTCGACCGCTTCTACTTTGTGATGAGCATGTAGAGTCGAGGACGACTCTTTTTGAAGGGGGGGAGCTGATGTAGCCCGACCTACGTTCGTTACCACATCATGGTCTCTAACTTACGCCAAGTCGCCATGGACTCCAAAGGTGAACCCGTTCCTCTATGCGAGCCCACTTCCTACCCTATTGAATGGTATGCTACTTCATACTCCGTCACATATGCATGATAGGTTCACACCGACAAGTACGGAGGCAAGGGAGGATGCCCGGGACATCAAGCCCGACAAGACAGAGGCTTGGAAGAGGAGACGGAAGAAGCCACGGCTGAACCACCGGAGTCTTCGGCCTACACCGGAGTCTCCGGTCTTGCTACACCGGAGTCTCCGGTCCTGCTACACCGGAGTCTCCGGACCTACCTCGACCGAGCCAGCAACCGCCGGGGCAGGTCGACGCCACTGGAGACGACACGGAGGCAGACAGGAGTCTCCGACCTGGACCCGGAGTCTCCGGACCCCGGAGTCTCGGCCTTCACGATGGGCTCAAGGCCAGCTGGGGCCTTGCCCATGTACCCTCTATCTCGTCCAAACCCTAGTTTTATCCCCAAACTACCCCTGTTTATGTGGCTGGCCTATAAATAGAGCCCCCACCCCTTCATGTATCCCTTAGGCATAGATGATAGACTAAAGACACCCCCCGTTGTGGAATCTCTAGTTTTGCCTCATCCTCTTACCCAAGGGGACCGACTATCGTCACCAACCTCGATTGGACTTTGCATCACGCATCCATCGTTGAACAAGGCCTTGGAGTTCATTGTCTCGTCTCCAAGTTGTCAAGACCCTCCCCAAGGTGTTCTTCCCTCTCCGATGTGGATTTGAGGGAGCATGTTGACCGATCTTTCCTTGCGAGGATTCTATCGAACCGGTGGCCGCCGTTCGGGAGCAATCGGCCTTGTATCGTGTGAGTTTTGCGTGTGTTCATTGTGTTCTTCGCGAGGTGTGTGTTCGCTTCCGCTACCTTCTCCCTTTCCCCACGCTTTCCCATCGATTTGACCACGAGATCCGTGAAGATCGGGCACCCAAGAGGTTAACCCCTCCATCACCCCCTATGCACCCCCACTGAGCCGCGAGGGTTCGAGCTCGCGCGGTGACCTGTTCATCGTCGACGACGACCCTCAGCCGTCGATCTTCATTCTAATCCAACGCACCACATCGCCTGCAACCGTTCTTGAGCCACCGACCAATGAGACCCCACATGATTCGCCCGTCTTGAGTGACACTGGGCCGGCCCAATAACCCTTCCCGTGCAGCCCACTCGTTTCAATTTAGCTTTTTCTATTTATATTCAAACTCAGTTATGTACCTAGTTTCAAAAATCAACCCAGCTCGATTCAGTGAACCAAATTGAATGAAACCAATTTTGTTAGCAAGGTATTGAAATGATTAATCCAAGCCTGTTAGATTCAAATCATTTGGGTATGTAGATCAACCTTGGTAAAAATAACAAGGCAGAAGCTTTTCTGCATTCAAATATTTTTCAAATTTAAATCATAATAGCTTTTGAGTTGATTCCAACTCTGAAAAATCATAATTGAGCATACTTTTCAGAATATATAAAAATATATAGGTTTACTTACAGAAATAATGTTCAAGTAATAAAAGAATGCCACATAGGCATTTCTAGTCACTTTATTTTATTTAAAATAAAAGGTTAAACCTTATTAAATTGTGACACCACTTTAAATCACATTCCCATGTACTGAAATATGTGGTGATGACATGTGTCAACATGATCCCATGTTTGAGTGGGAGAATATTAAATCTTAAGTAGTTTTTCAATGAGTAGAAATTACTTTTCTAAAAATAAATAAATAAGACAAATGCTTTAATCTTGTAATATTAGTGATGATGCTAGATCATCTATAGAACCCTTTTGTGTGATGATTGAAAGTAGTTAAGTATTGTTTGGTGATTGTGTACCTCGTATTTATTCATAGACGCTAGTACCGACCAAGGATACGAGGAGGAAGGAGGATACTACGAAGAAGAAGCCGAGGAGAACTTCAACCACTGCTCTGCACAAGGCAAGCTAAAACTTGCAAGATACTCTACTTTAGCAAGCTTATACTGATATTGATGCAAGCCTAATACTACTAGTTGATTGAGCAAGCTAACACTTGCAATTATAAAAGTTAGATAACCTATGCAATGCACTAAGCATGCTTGGTTAGGCATATGTGATGATACCCCCTCCTAGTTTTACCTACAAGCTTTCTACTTTATTTCTTTATCAAAGCTATTACATAGAGTCTACTTAAGTGACTTGTAGATTCTAGGAGGATAATTGAAGGTTGCATAAAGAGCATTAAATTTGGCCTAAGCTAGATAATCTTGATGTCATCCTAAGGCATGTGATTGAACTTAGTGAAACTCCACTAGTTTACTACCCCTCATTAGTACTTACCCCCACTTGTAGATGCTAGTGCTAAGCATAAAACTTGATCAACTTTAGATGGGAATACTTGGTGGAAAATGATTATGAAAACCTTGGAATGATGGATCATTCTACTGAGATGTTTTGACATGTGTTTCCGAACACCAGATGATTTGGATGATGAAAATGTTGAGGCATGAGCCTTAGCCCTTTATAAAACTGATGGTTGTCTGGATGCGATACCATTCCAATTTTACCGTACAACCACAATACCCGAAAATTGGGTAGGGCTTGACTGGAAACTTATATACCTTAGTTTGGGTTCCCTCACGACCAAGTTTTGAGCTGAGGCTACCTTGTGAAGATTGTCCACCTGTGCAGTACCCAAGATGACAGTTGGTCATGGTTGGGAGGCCAAACTCATAGGAGAGGTGCCTATACTAGGGCGTGTAATTGAAAGGTTAGGATTGATTATCCGCATACTGAGTATGGTGAATTCAGGATTTGTTCCTGATGGATGTATCCAATGTTGTGGTGAAAGTGTACAATCTCTGCAGAGTGTTAAACTATTCGAATAGCCGCGTCCGCGGTTATGGACAGTTGGAGTGGCCATATTGTTCTGATGGAGGGGTTAACCTCTTGGGTGGCCCGATCTTCACGGATCTCGTGGTTAAATCGATGGGAAAGCGAGGGGAAAGGGAGAAGGTAGCGGAAGCGAACACACACCTCGCGAAGAACACGATGAACACACGCAAAACTCACACGATACAAGGCCGATTGATCCCGAACGGCGGCCACCGGTCCGATAGAATCCTCGCAAGGAAAGATCGGTCAACGTGCTCCCTCAAATCCACATCGGAGAGGGAAGAACACCTTGGAGACGAGACATCGAACTCCAAGGCCTTGTTCAACGATGGATGCGTGATGCAAAGTCCAATCGAGGTTGGTGACGATAGTTGGTCCCCTTGGATAAGGGGATGAGGCAAAACTAGAGATTCCACACAAGGGGGTTGTCTTTAGTCTATCATCTATGCCTCCGGGATACATGAGGGGTGGGGGCTCTATTTATAGGCCAGCCACTAAACAAGGGTAGTTTGGGGATAAACTAGGCGAATAGGTAAGAAAAGGGGAATACATGGGCTATGGCCCAACTGGTGCGCGCAGGCAGGCATGACCGGTAGTACCGGACTTAGGACAGGTAGTACCGATCATCACCGGTAGTACTGCTCTGGGACCGGTAGTACCGCTTGCGGTCTTGGAGCATCCGTTGGAGCCGTCGAAGGCGAACTGTGATGTGGGCTGCGTTGACCGACCCACAAACCAGCATAACCGATGGCACCGGACACAGCATTGCCGGACAATTGCCTTCTTAGTCTCCTCTTCCAAGCCTCCGTCTTGTCGGGCTTGATGTTCGAACTTCCTCCCTTGCCTCCGTCTTGCCGGTGTGAACCTATCATGCATATGTGACGGAGTATGAAGTAGCATACCATTCACTAGGGTAGGAAGTGGGCTCGCATAGAGGAACGGATTCACCTTTGGAGTCCATGACGACTTGGCGTAAGTTGGAGACCTTGATGTAGTAACGACCGTAGGTCGGGCTGCATCATCTCCCCTCCCTTCAAAAAGAGTCGTCCTCAACTCTCCATGTTCATCACGAAGTAGAAGAGGTCGAAGGACATCCTTGATCCTGGGGTTCACCATATAGTCGTCCTCGGGAAGATTGACTTGACAACACTTCAATGTTCCTTCACCTTCCTTGAAGCCTACAAAGCTCACAACAAAAGCAAAGCAACACTCAAAGCGTAGCCAATTCATGAAGATTATTGCATGAGTCCTCAAGTAGAAGGAAGTCACCTTATCTTGTCGAGATAGCTCGATGAAGTGTAGCCATAGGTAACTCTCTTCGGTTCTTCTTGTCAACATATAGTCCATAGAGGTTGACGTGTATGCATTTGTACCTTCATACAACAAAGACCAAGAAACATATGTTTGTGTGTGATAGAGGAGCATGTCATTTGTGGCATGTCCATTCTTGTTCACAACACGATTAGCACAACTCAAGTATAGCAAACGGGATGCATATGCAAGGTCAATGTGCATGGAAATCGTTTGAACATCATCCAAATGTGGAAACTCAAAAACTCCATATAACATAGTAGTGGGGCACTCAAAGCAATCGAATAGAAATTTGATCAACATATTTGATGCAAAGTTAGGAGAATTTGTCAAAAACACAAAAGGAAGAATATCCAAAAAAACATCATTATGTGTTCCAACCAACCATTGGAAAGATAAATTGTTCGACATGTTGGATGTCACACACAAATCATCGATAGCAAATATCATGGGAATATGAGTATCCCAAGCGGAAGCCAAAGTAACGTGTTTGCAAACAAACCAAATGAAAGAGCAAGTGGTCCTTATGTTTGTTGCAACAACAAGACGAGATTCTTGGAAGCTCTCATGACAATACATGTTCTTAATGGAATTGTGGTTGCACACAAAACATCGGAAAGGTAAATTGTTCAACATTTTTGTTGCAACACACAAAGAATCATTATCTAAAAGCTAAGAAACATGAATGTCACAAGGGAAGATAATACCATTAACATGCTTGCAAGCAAACCATAGGAAAGAACAATTTGTCAACATGAAAGATGCAAAGCATGCAAAAGGTATTAGACCTGGGATTCGATCTTGAACTCACTTGTTGGATGCTCTCAAGAGCTCTTTTTGTCAACTCGTGCTCAACCGAGGTTGACATGATAGTGCGGGTACCTACACACATCATATGTAAAAGGAAGAACGTGTGTGCATGGTAGAGATACACATCATCCATCATGACGTATCTCTTCTTGTGCACATGACCATTAATGTCAATCAAGTATTAAATAGGTGCATGGTGAGTATGCAAGTGGGGAACATGCTTATCATGGCAATCATCAAAATCTCCAAAAATTGAGAAAGCTATGGGGGCCATCTCATTATAACACATATAATCAATATTGTTGCAAGCAAAACAAGTGAAATAGCAAGCATTCATCTTATCGCAAGCAACGAGAGAAATTGAATGACTAGCATGACAAGGCAAGTCCAAAGCAATTGGAGGATACACACAAGATGCATAGCATGGCATGTTTATGGCAATGGTATCGCAATCAAACAATTCCACATGAGCAATATTATGCAAAGGCAAAGCATCACATTGGAATATGAATGAAGCATATGTAATGTCACAAGTATTATCCATAGCATGCATATCCTCACAATTCATCATGTCCACTAGTGGGATCATGGCATCATCAACACCCTTATTTTTACCTTGGTCATACCTCTCATATGAAGTGGGTGTTGTGGTAGTAGTGGCCTCCTTGCGGACGACTTCGTTTTCTTGATGTAGCCATGGCGTAGCATCATCTTCATCCATCATGTACATCTTCTCCATTCGAGGCATCATTGTTTCATGGCTTGGCGCGTCTTCATCCATGGAACCTATCACAACATAAGAGAACACACTAGAGGTAGAGGGTAAGTTGTTAGAAATAGAAATGGTCTCACTTGACCTATCAACTACCACTCTCAACTCATTCGGTGTATCACTCATGCCCTCAAAGTGGAAGCACTCAATCTCACATAAGGTGGAGTCACTCATCTCACTCTTGTTCTCACTCAAGTGGGCTAAGTGGCTCTCATACTCACATGGGATTGGTACCACATCATCACTCAAGCATATAGGGGTAGGCTCGGGTTCCTCAACTCCATGCGCCTCCTTTGGTGAAGGGAAAATCCCATGCTCACCATTCTTGACCTTGTCGCCTCCAAAGTTGGATGCCATAAGATGGGCATCATCGCTCGCCTCCTTAGTCGAAGGGAAAATCCCATGCTCGACTGTCTGGTGGCCATCTCGTAGTAGTGGTGGAGGTAGGCTCATGCTATCCAACTTGGCGAAGTAGAGGTCTACATTTTCCTCGGTCATGAGGTCTTCAAATGCAAGCGTAGTCGTTGAAGCTTGATGGCGTGGACGAAGGCTTGCTCTTGGTGCCATTTTGGTGGTGGCACTAGTAGTTGAAGGTGCCTTGTGACGGTGTCGACGGAGGTCATTGGTGTGCCTTGCCGATGGTTGGTGTAGGTGGCGCACTTGGTCATCCACATGACGCTCACGACGATGACCCTTGTCCTTGGCACTCTTCTTGGTGAGTTGTTGTAATGAGTGCAAATCATCGTTAATCTTGGCGACCCTGTTCATTGTTTTGTCAAAGTCGTTGTCAATGTCCTTCTTGAAGTTGTGGAGGTCGCTCTCGAACTTGTCCATTTCATGGTGGACCTTGGCGCACTCGAGGTGTAGGCTCCGTCTTGGCCGGTGCGACTTGAGGAGCTTGTCGTTGTCGTTCTTGAAGTCGCCCATGCTTGGGGAGTCGTTGTTGTTGTAGCACTCCATGTCACCCAAGCATGTGGAGCCATTGTTGGTGTAGTGCTCCATCATGTTATCCATGCTTGTGGAGACATAGGCATGGTGGCTCATCGTGGATTCTTCATAGAAATCATCCTCGGTCCCGGAGTCCCTAGACATGCTTCACAAGACCAAGTGTTGTATACGGAAGTGGTAGAGGGTGTTAGGGATACTACGTCGAACCTTACTTTACCTTGGAAGATCGTATCGTGCAAGTGGCCACACTTGAGAGCAATAAACTAAGCAAAGTGAAGTTCACGTGGAACACCAAAACCAACTACCAACAAAATAACAAACACACACAAGGCCTATGGTGGATAGGTATGGAAAGTGGCATGTCAAGAACCAATCCGAAATCAAGATGTTGTAATGACAAGTAAAGAACCACAATGATCACAAAGCAAAACAAGTCAATCCACAAGATAGGAAATATGTACAAGGAAACACACACGGTTGGATAAATGGCACATGTGCGACGGAGAAAGTGAGCTAAGAACCAAATGATTACCTAGCGAAGACTAAAAGCTCATGTCACACAAGTACAAGGAGAGACGCTAGTTCGATTGCACAAAATTGGTGGGCTACAAGATATGCACAATAAGTACCACCTATATGATGTTCATCGAGCTTGCGCTTCCTATTCTATGAGGCACATGTATATTTCTTTCTTTTCTTTTTTTTTCTTTTTTCTATTTTTTTTTCTCTTTTTTTTTCTTTCTATTTTTCACTTGCCTCTTCCTTGTGCCAACAACTATACAAGATAACTATATGAGATAGCGCTCACAATGTTTGCTCGGAATCTACAAGGTATCAAATGTGCATAGCCCAAGCAATCATAAGAGGAACTAGTCTCAATAGGTGTTTGTTGCTCGCAAAGATAGTGGGGTTCACAAAGGAATGCAAGTGGGGAGAAGTCGCGGAATGTTTATACCTTTCGTCGACGATCTTCACCCTTTATTGTTGAATTCCGCCTTGCTCACGGAATTTGGATGGAGTAGATAGCATGAACAACGTGGATGTTGATGTATATCTCCTTCTCCTCTTCGAAACGAGCTAAAGAACACCAAAATCCGAGTTCGAATGCAAAAGTTCTGCTCAAAACGGTGAGCGGCTGAAATCTGGGAATCTGCTTTTTTCATTCGATCAAGGGGTAGTACGGTTGCACGAGAGGTATGTACGGTTAAGTGCGGTAGTACCGGATTTTGGGCCCGGTAGTACCGGTTAAGTGCGGTAGTACCGGCTTTTGGGTCCGGTAGTACCGGTTGGTCCTGGGACGCCCAAGTTTGACGCGTTTTCGCGATTTTGGGGCGATTTGGGCGGAAAATCTTCAAGAAAAACACCAAATCGATGGGGGAAATCAAGGAATTAGGCTATGGGAACGCAAAGGAAGGTAGATCAACAAGTTTTGCAAGTAATCCACGGATCAAAACCTACCAAAACGCACTCAAATCATAGATCGATCCAAAACACGAGTTGGGGCTATTTTTGGTGGAATTTTCGAATTTATGGGGAAAAGACCAAATCGATGAGAAATCCGTGGCAACCAAAAGCTGCTGATACCAGATGATGGAGGGGTTAACCTCTTGGGTGGCCCGATCTTCACGGATCTGGTGGTCAAATCGATGGGAAAGCGAGGGGAAAGGGAGAAGGTAGCGGAAGCGAACACACACCTCGCGAAGAACACGATGAACACACACAAAACTCACACGATACAAGGCCGATTGCTCCTGAACGGCGGCCACCGGTCCGATAGAATCCTCGCAAGGAAAGATCGGTCAACGTGCTACCTCAAATCCACATCGGAGAGGGAAGAACACCTTGGGGAGGGTCTTGACAACTTGGAGACGAGACATCGAACTCCAAGGCCTTGTTCAATGATGGATGCGTGATGCAAAGTCCAATCGAGGTTGGTGAAGATAGTCGGTCCCCTTGGATAAGGGGATGAGGCAAAACTAGAGATTCCACACAAGGGGGTTGTCTTTAGTCTATCATCTATGCCTCCGGGATACATGAGGGGTGGGGGCTCTATTTATAGGCCAGCCACTAAACAAGGGTAGTTTGGGGATAAACTAGGCGAATAGGTAAGAAAAGGGGAATACATGGGATGTGGCCCAACTGGTGCGCGCAGGCAGACATGACCGGTTGTACCGGACTTAGGACCGGTAGTACCGGTCATCACCGGTAGTACCGCTCTGGGACCGGTAGTACCGCTTGCGGTCTTGGAGCATCCGTTGGAGCCGTCAGTAGCGAGCGGTAGAAGGCGGTAACTGGCTGACCGGTAGTACAGTTCCGGCTAACTGGTAGTACCGCTTGGACTGGCATTGCCGACCTGTCTTCTTCCGTCTCCTCTTCCAAGCCTCCGTCTTGTCGGGCTTGATGTTCTGGGCTTCCTCCCTTGCCTCCGTACTGGTCGGTGTGAACCTATCATGCATATGTGACGGAGTATGAAGTAGCATACCATTCACTAGGGTAGGAAGTGGGCTCGCATAGAGGAATGGATTCACCTTTGGAGTCCATGATGACTTGGCGTAAGTTGGAGACCTTGATGTAGTAACGGCCGTAGGTCGGGCTGCATCATGTTCCCCCGTCTGATGTTTCAAAATGACTTGTGAAATGGATTGAGAATTTGACTTGACCACAACAGAGTTGTGATATGAAATACAAGTTCCCACTTAGGTGTTATAAAATTTTAACTGGCTTTTCTTGCTTCTAAACTTAGTAGAGGTAAATCTGGCTTTTTGCAAAACAACCCTAGAGCTTAGTGTCCTACTACAAAACCCCCCCTTCACTTGTTAGTATTAGTTTGCGAGTACTTAAGGAGTACTCATGGCTTTGTCCCTGGCTATTCCCGTGGCCAGACTATGAAGAGGAGTACCAGGACGAAGGACCCCAGGAAGGTTACGACAACTAGGATCATATCCCATCGTCAGCATTGCCTGTGACCTCGAAGATGGAGCTTCGCCTACGCTACCGTTATTATTATGTATTTCCGCTGCTTGAGTTGTATTAAGAACTGGATCATGAGATCCTTACTTGTGTAAGACCTTATGTATGGTTTGTAATGGATGATGTACTGTGGTATCCAATTCTGTTATGTTTCGCAAAAATGGTAATCCTGGGATTGCGATGTATGGCATAACAGGCATCTGGGATTAAAAATTCGGGTGTTAACATAATTTTTCTTTAAACAATAATATCAGTTCTCAATACTCAAAATCATATAAATGCAACTATTAACAAAGTCAGCCTTGTGTTTAGGATTATAATAACAAACCAAGTCTTGAACTCATCATTCGCTCGCGCCTGGCTCAGTGCCACGACGGCGCCCCTAAGCCCGAAAACGCCACTCCTCCACCAGCCAATAGCTGCCAGATCATTTCGCCCCCCGCAGCCGCGGCACCACCGTGTGGGCACGAGGACCGCCTCATCGACGAAGTCGCCGCCATAGGTCAGATAACAGCACGACCCTCGCCAACGACAAGGAGGTGCAAGCCAACAGTTGCCTCACCTTCACCAACAAGATCCGTTGCGTTGTCTGGCCGCACAAGTTCTCCTCGGAGATGCCTCCGTGCTACGTCGGGACGACCAACCCGTGCGAGTTCCTACAACTCTACACCTTGGGCATCGAGGCCGTCGGAGGCGACAACCGTGTCATGGAGAAATGATTCCCCCTGTGCCTAAAGGGCACGACCAACACCTGGCTGATGAATCTTCTTGAGGAATCTATCGGCTCATGGTCGGACCTCTGCTCCCTCTTCATCACCAACTTCAAGGGAACCTACGAGAGCCCACTCGCCTACTACAACCTCTGCTAGGTACGACAACAACCTGGAGAGACCCTCTTCAAGTTGCTCCAGAGGTTCAACCGAGTCCGCAACAAGATCCCAAAGATCTCAGGCTCCAACATCATCACTGCCTTTTCTGAGGGTGTCACGGACGTCAAGATGAGGGAGAAGATTGACATCCGAGGTGAAAACCTCATCACGGTGGCCGAACTCTTCGTCATGGCTGAAAAGTGTGCCAAGGTGGAGGCGGGTCGAATGTTCGGCCTCGCCGAGGTGGAGACCACCCCCAAGGCCTCGAGATCAACCAAGAGCAAGTATAAGGACCCAAGTGCAAGACCGCCGTTGTCCTTGCCGCGGAGCCATACCGGAAGAGCCCTCGCGAGAGGAACATCGAAAGGGAATGAGATGACCGCTCGTACTGCCTCCTCCACAAGAAGCATGGGCACCCTACCGACGACTGCTTCGAGCTCAAGAAGCTCCACGACATGCATAGCAACCAAAGGAGGGGAAGGCAGGGCGGCAAGCGAGGTAGCCCATGAGGCGGCTACCAAGGGGGCGAGCGTTGGAACTGAAGGAAATATGCCCTAGAGTCAATCATAGAGATGATTATATTTCTTATGTATCCATGAGTTATTGAAATGTTCCTTGAATATCCATATCCGGCAACTTGTATTGATTGGTAATTATGTGAATTGTTTGTGAAACTTTTTACTTGTATGGTTATCCAAATAGTTGTCCCTAGTCAGAGTTCATGTGAGGACACACGTGAATATTAGACTAGCACATCGATTGGTTGATGACTATGTTTCGCAAGTCATAGACATGGGGATGTCAAACCAATGATGTGGACACATGTTATGAACATGGGGTTGGACTGGCCCAACTTGAGACTAGCAATTAGACTTGCAGCTCTCTCTACACATCATGTACGTTTTGTCCTTAGACCTGAGATTATCGCATGTACTTGAGATGTGGATCGACCTACTTTGGGGCTATCAGACGCTACTCCGTGACTGGGTAGTTATAAAGGTAGCTTTCGGGTTTGTCTCGAAGCATGCTACAAGGCATGGTCAATCAAAATGGGATTTGCCTCTCTCTACTTGAGAGAGATATCTCTGGGCCCCTCGAGTGATCGGATCCAAAAATGCATGGCCGTGCTACATATGGTTAAGAGTTAACCTAGTAAAGGGATTCCGAATCACAGTATCGAGAAAGGGAGGTCATCTTGGAGCTAGACCAAATATCGTGAGGCAAATGGAAAGACATGTACTAAACCTTGTGATGGTTCGTCCGATATGATCTTTGTATGCGTTTAGGAGTTGGCACGTCTTGCTAGAGGCCGCTACCAACTATTGATAGAATAAGTGTATTCGTGTCATGTCTATACATATATGAACCTATAGGTAACACATTTAAGGGGATGGAAGCCTAATGATGATTGGATCTGAATTAGACCAGGCTTAGGCTACTAATGGGCTTCTAATGTAGAAGCCCACTAGGGACGCCTATATAAGAGAGGGTGGGGCGAGCTGACCAGGGTTAGACCATTCCACCCAGCCACCACTCCTCACGCCTGTGTTGCACGCACGGACCTAGTAGTCCGGCGTCTGACGCTTCCATCCCGCACGTGTGGATAACTCGGAGGTGTTGCATCTGTGGAACTTGGACGAGCCGTGCAAAGGGGAGATGCTCGTGGGACGAGGACGAGGAGGAGATGTAGAACATCTACACTGCCTCGACGCACTTCATCAAGTTCCGCAACTGCGCGTCTAGTGGTAATCCCGTGATCTATGACAATAGTAATGCTGGTTTATGCGGTAGAAAATTTTGATTTATGCTAGTGTAGCCTACCTGATGTGGACATCCCTTCTATTGATACAACCGTTGTACCTACAGCAACACACATACAAGGACCCATCACAAGATCTCGTGCCAAACAACTTAACTATCAGGTACTTTCGTTTCTTGGAACTATTCCTCACATACATGAGAATATGATGCTGCCTAAATCAGATGTA
Source organism: Avena insularis (assembly GCA_023614405.1). Classification (NCBI taxonomy): domain Eukaryota; kingdom Viridiplantae; phylum Streptophyta; class Magnoliopsida; order Poales; family Poaceae; genus Avena; species Avena insularis. The sequence continues at coordinate 119,850 of JAJUPC010000645.1, read as the reverse complement.
TTTCTTACTCTTAGGAATGATGGACCAAGCATGGATGAGAGGGACAAGCATTGGATCATGGCCATGCATGGAGATGGCAGCAAGCATGTGATGATCCAAGAGAAGGCCACGGATGAAGATTTCAGAACTTTGAGGCCACCATAATAAAGAAAGAAGGCTTGGACGAAATATTCAAGATCGATACTTTACGAATTCGTCCATAGCTTAATGTGGTGCTGCGACACCTTTTATTTTGGGCCAGGCCCATGTAATTATCGCAGGATTTTAATTAGCCACTTTTTAGAATCTGTATTTGAGGGGAAAAGGACTTTTAGGGTTGGATTCGGCCACCACTTCCATGGCTGGCCGAAACCCCACCTTTTCGCCCTTAAATACTCCCCATAGCCGACCCCCTAGACTTGGATTTTGTTTAGACATTGAGTTAGCCATAGTCGCAACTTCGCCAAGGCTCGAGCGTCACAGAGGCCTCTTGTACTTCGCACCTATTCAGGATCCCACCTCTTCAATAAAGCTTTCCTCTTAATCCTCAATATCTTGATTGCAATATTGGTTCTTACTTGTTCTCGATTTCAGGTAGGAATTAAGACCCTCGCTGGTCAGGCTGATCGTGTTCCCGCAGGATCGGTAACCTCCAGGAGATTGGCCTAGCGATTCCATTGGCGCTCGTGCTCGCACGTGTAGTCGGATCGTCAAGCCCGAACTCCACCAAATCGATTATCTTCATCTCATCGAAAGATCGGCCACCTTTGCCCTATCAAGTGGTATCAGATTTCAGGTTGCTCGGTGAGATTTTACTGTTTTCGTAGATTAGATCTATTTTTACCTATAACCCACGAAAAAGCCAAAAACACAGTTAGAGTTTAGATCCATCACATAACCAATCTACGCCTCGCATTATCTTTTCAGTTTTTGCATTGTTGAATTTGTGTCTACATCGTCGCGTCGAGTTGCTGGTTTTAGTGTCTCGTCCCTTAGAATTTCGAGTTCTGATCATAGTAGTCACCGCCACACTCGCCGATCACCGCCACCATATTCTGCCATATACCACCACCATAAACCTAATACTCATACAGCCTTCCTACGCGACACAGATCCGATCAGTTTCCTGTAGTAATGCAGTCCGAGTAGAGTTATTGTTTCCTAGTTATTTCTTTTTACTTTCCTTCTTTGTTGTTTCCGTTTTAAGCTCAAGTCCGTGTCGAGCTAAGAGTCCGGTCGTAAGTCTAGAAGGAGAGCAAAAAAAAAATTCTGGCTATACTGTTTTTCGACCCCGGGGATCACTTTTCTCCATCGGCCGTTATAGCGATATTTTTTGGCGCTGCTTGGCTTTCTAGAAACAAAATAAAAATTGAATTTTTTGTTGGGGCTAACCTCTTTTTAGACCCGTAGATCAGTTCTAGACACTCGCCATCATAGTGATTTTCCACCTCTCGGTTAAGCTTTTAGGGTGCCATATCATCATACATTGCTTGTTGTGTCGTCGTGACATCGTTGGTGATCTAGGCTCGCGTCTCTAAATGCAGTCTAGCCTAGGACCAGCACAGTACCATCGTTGAGCATTCTTTCAACTTTTGCATTGCTATTTTGATAATTGCTAACCCCCCTTGCTAAGCCTTCCCAGAGCTCCACAGATATTCTCCACGTGCGGTGTTTCGACTCCTGGTAATCACTTGGTTCAATCTCTGGACCCACTGATCCTCGCGGTTGCACATCGCCTTTTCCTGCTGTTTGGTAAGAACTTGTAAGAGCTTCGTATATTGCTTGACGGATTATGCGTGACTTCCACCATATTTCCGTACTATATACATGTGCTTTTTAAGGACTAACCATGACAGATATACTTCAGAACCTGCCACCATGACGAGCGAAGAACTACATGCCCACTTCTCCGCTCTTGGTGGTCTGGCTGAAGATGTGGATCTGGCGCCTAGGGAGTTTGACACCAAGCTCACCGCCATGGACAAGATCGATGGACTCGAGAAATCCTTCAACGCCAAGCTTGACGTTCGGTTCAAGGAGCTTGAACAGATTGCCCGCACCGCGCCCACATGGCGCCGCGGTGCATTCCGATCACTGGTCGGACTGCTGGTTCAATTGCCGTCGCACCCGGCTGACTACCGCTGCGGTGGCCGACCTCAGACTTCCGCCGCGGCTGCTGCTGCGACATTGGGGACATACGACGGGTACTACTACGACCCCGACGATGACGATCTGTTTGACAAGGAGGTTGAACAACCTCCACAAGTACCTGTTGGCCGTCCCCGACATTACTACCGCAACGCTCGACCACCGGTACGTGATGATGATCATGTTGCAAAGCTTAAATTACATATTCCATCTTTTGAGGGTAAATATAATCCTGATGCATATCTTACATGGGAGATGGAAGTAGAGCAACGTTTTGCATGCTTAAAATATTCTGAGAATATGCGTGTTAGTGCTGCTACATGTGAATTTACTAAATTTGCTTCCCTTTGGTGGTCTGAGTATTGTCGTTTAAATCCTACTACTATTCCTAGTACTTGGACTACTTTAAAAACTGCTATGCGTGTTCGTTTTGTCCCTCCTACTTATCAACGTGATTTACTAAAGAATCTGACACGTTTAGAGCAAGGGAAAAATTCTATAGAAGAGTATTATCAGGAATTGCAAACGCGGATGGTTCGGTGTGGTCTTGTTGAATCTAATGAACAAATGCTTGCACATTTCTTTGGTGGATTAAATAAGGACATTCAGCACATATTAGATTATAAGGAATATAATTCTATCACTCGTTTGTTTCATCTTGCTTGCAAAGCTGAATGTGAAGTGCAGGATCACCAAACACCATGGAGGAGGACTAATAATTCTGCAGGTCGCACATCCACTTGGACATCCCGACAATCAGCGCCTCCTCGTGATTTGCCACCAACTACTACCACCTCCAAGGCCACCACAAGATTTCCAGCTGCTCCTCCACCATCATCCAATGCTCCTGCTCGTAGTGCCTCTTCTATGGCTTCCACGGGTAAGACAAAGGATATACAATGCCGCAAGTGCTGGGGCTTTGGTCATATTGAGAGACAGTGCACAACATAACGTGTGATGATGGTGCGAGATGATGGTCAATATGATTCAGCGAGTGACTTCGATGAAGATACACTAGCCCTTATTTCTGCTCGAGATGGAGACAATTACGATCTTGATGAAGAGCCGAGGTAATGGGAGCTGAAGCTGCTGATCGGTACAAGAGCTTCATTACACGCGTGTGTTGAGTGTGCAATTGAGCAAATCTGAGCAAGATCAACGCCACAACCTGTTCCAAACACGTGGTGTTGTCAAGGAAAGAAACTATCACGGATCATCATTGATGGAGGGAGTTGTAATAATCTGGCGGTGTTGACATGGTAGAAGCTTGCGCTTCCAACAAGACAACGCCCACATTCATATTATATTCAATGGTTTGAGAGTTCTCATAAGATCAAGGTAACAAGAGCGATGCAGCGTGCATTTTACTATTGGTACATATTCTGATTTTGTTGATTGTGATGTTGTACCTATGCAAGCTTGTTCTTTGTTACTTGGTAGACCATGGCAATTTGATAGAGAATCTGTTCATAATGGCAAAACTAATCACTATTCTCTTATGCATGATGGAAAGAAAATTGGTCTAAAACCTATGACTCCCGAACAGATTTTAAAAGATGATCTTGCTAGAGCTAGTAGAGCTAAAACTGAGGAGAAAAATAAAAGTGAGAATCAGATTGTTGCTGTAGATTTTATACCACCAAAGAACACTAAATCTGATTCTACACATGTTACTGAAATTCGTTTGAAGAATCCATGTATGCTTGCAAATAAAATTGATATTGCTGAACTAGATGTAAACAGTACTCAATGTTATGCAATTGTCTGCAAAGAGGTTTTGTTTTCATTTGAGGATATGCCTCCTTTGCCACCCGTTATTGCTAACCTTTTGCAGGAATATGAGGACGTCTTTCATTGAGCTGCCACGGGACTACCTCCTATTAGAGGAATTGAGCACCAAATTGATCTAATTCCTGGTGCCACGTTGTAACCGCGCCATATAGAACCAATCCAGAGGAGACAAAGGAGATACAACGCCAAATTCAGGAACTACTCGACAGAGATCATATTCGTGAGTCCCTTAGCCCTTGTGCTGTTCCTATTATTTTGGTACCTAAGAAAGATGGTTCTTCACGCATGTGTACTGATTGTAGAGCTATCAATAATATTACTATTCGATATCGTCATCCTATTCCGCGTTTAGATGACATGCTTGATGAATTGAGTGGCTCTACCATGTTTTCTAAAGTTGATTTGCGTAGTGGTTACCACCAGATTCGTATGAAATTAGGAGATGAATGGAAAACAACATTTAAAACTAAGTTCGGTTTATATGAGTGGTTAGTAATGCCGTTTGGTTTAACTAATGCACCTAGCACTTTCATGAGATTAATGAACGAAGTTTTACGTGCTTTCATTGGACGTTTTGTGGTAGTCTACTTTGATGATATTCTGATTTATAACAAATCTTTAGAGGATCATTTGGACCATTTACATGCTGTTTTCAATGCTTTACGTGGTGCACGTTTGTTTGGTAACCTTGAGAAGTGCACCTTTTGCACCAATCGAGTTGCGTTTCTTGGCTATGTTGTTACATCACAGGGTATTGAAGTGGATCCAGCCAAGATTGAAGCTATTGAGAATTGGTCGCAGCCCAAGACGGTCACACAAGTGAGAAGTTTTCTTGGCCTCGCTAGTTTTTATAGGCGCTTTGTCAAAGACTTTGGATCAATTGCCGCGCCGCTGAATGAGCTTACCAAGAAGGATGTGCCCTTTGTTTGGGGCGATGCACAACAACAGGCCTTCGTCATATTGAAAGATAAGCTAACACATACTCCCTTACTCCAACTTCCTGATTTTACTAAGACTTTTGAGCTTGAATGTGATGCTAGTGGAATTGGTTTCGGAGGGGTGTTATTACAAGAGGGAAAACCTGTTGCATATTTTAGTGAGAAATTGAGTGGGGCTAGTCTGAACTATTCTACCTATGATAAAGAATTATATGTGTTGGTTCAGACATTAGAAACTTGGCAACATTATCTATGGCCTAAGGAATTTGTTATTCATTCTGATCATCAATCTTTGAAGCATATTCGTAGTCAAGCTAAGTTGAATCGTCGTCATGCAAAGTGGGTTGAATTTATTGAGTCTTTTCCTTATGTTATCAAACACAAAAAGGGTAAAGATAATATTATTGCTGATGCTTTGTCGCACCGTTATACTTTGTTATCTCAACTTGACTTCAAAATATTTGGATTAGAAACTATTAAGGAACAATATGTGCATGATGCTGAATTTAAAGATGTGTTGCAGAATTGTAGAGATGGTAGAACTTGGAACAAGTTCGTCTTCAATGATGGATTTGTGTTCCGTGCTAACAAACTATGCATTCCAGATAGTTATGTTCGTCTTTTGTTGTTATTCTGAGGCGCATGGAGGAGGATTGATGGGACACTTTGGTGTCAAGAAGACGGAGGATGTTCTTGCTGCACTTCTTTTGGCCCGTGTCGTCGAGATGTTGAGAGATTTGTGTACGCTGCACTACTTGTCAAAAAGCTAAGTCGCCTTAATCCACATGGTTTATATATGCCTCTTCCTGTTCCTAGTGTTCCTTGGGAGGATATTTCTATGGACTTTGTTTTGGGATTGCCACGAACACGAAGGGAGGATAGTATTTTTGTTGTTGTGGATCGGTTTTCTAAGATGGCACACTTTATTCCTTGTCATAAAACGGATGATGCTGCGCATATTGCTGATTTGTTCTTTCGTGAAATTGTTCGTTTGCATGGTGTGCCAAATACTATTGTCTCTGATCGTGATACTAAATTTCTTAGCCACTTTTGGAGATGTTTATGGGCTAAGTTGGGGACTAAATTGCTCTTTAGTACTACATGTCATCCCCAAACTGATGGTCAAACTGAAGTAGTAAATAGAACTTTGTCTACTATGTTGCGGGCTGTTTTAAAGAAGAACTTAAAATTGTGGGAAGAGTGTTTACCTCATATAGAATTTGCTTATAATCGTTCACTGCATTCTACCACAAAGATGTGCCCATTTGAGAGTGTGTATGGTTTTGTTCCTCGTGCACCTATTGATTTATTGCCTTTACCTTCTTCGGTGCAACATAATTTGGATGCAACACAACACGCTGAAATGATATTAAACTTGCATAAGACTACTAAAGATAACATAGAACACATGAATGCTAAGTATAAACTTGTTGGGGATAAAGGGAGAAAGCATGTTGTGTTTGATGTTGGCGATCTTGTTTGGTTACATTTGCGTAAAGATCGTTTTCCTGATTTACGCAAGTCTAAGTTAATGCCACGTGCTGCTGGTCCCTTTAAGGTGTTAGAGAAAATAAATGATAATGCATATAAACTTGAGTTGCCTACAGACTTTGGTACGGTTAGTCCTACGTTTAACATTGTAGATTTGAAGCCTTACTTTGGTGAGGAAGATGAGATTGCGTCGAGGACGACTTCAATTCAAGAAGGGGAGCATGATGTGGACATCCCTTCTATTGATACAACCGTTGTACCTACAGCAACACACATACAAGGACCCATCACAAGATCTCGTGCCAAACAACTTAACTATCAGGTACTTTCGTTTCTTGGAACTATTCCTCACATACATGAGAATATGATGCTGCCTAAATCAGATGTATTTCTTACTCTTAGGAATGATGGACCAAGCATGGATGGGAGGGACAAGCATTGGAGCATGGCCATGCATGGAGATGGCAGCAAGCATGTGATGATCCAAGAGAAGTCCACGGATGAAGATTTCAGAACTTTGAGGCCACCATAATAAAGAAAGAAGGCTTGGACGAAATATTCAAGATCGATACTTTACGAATTCTTCCATAGCTTAATGTGGTGCTGCGACACGTTTTATTTTGGGCCAGGCCCATGTAATTATCGCAGGATTTTAATTAGCCACTTTTTAGAGTCCGTATTTGAGGGGAAAAGGACTTTTAGGGTTGGATTCGGCCACCACTTCCATGGCTGGCCGAAACCCCACCTTTTCGCCCTTAAATACTCCCCATAGCCGACCCCCTAGACTCGGATTTTGTTTAGACATTAAGTTAGCCATAGTCGCAACTTCGCCAAGGCTCGAGCGTCGCAGAGGCCTCTTGTACTTCGCACCTATTCAGGATCCCACCTCTTCAATAAAGCTTTCCTCTTAATCCGCAATATCTTGATTGCAATATTGGTTCTTACTTGTTCTCGATTTCAGGTAGTAATTAAGATCCTCGCTGGTCAGGCTGATCGTGTTCCCGCAGGATCGGTAACCTCCAGGAGATTGGCCTAGCGATTGCATTGGCGCTCGTGCTCGCACGTGTAGTCGGATCGTCAAGCCGGAACTCCACCAAATCGATTATCTTCATCTCATCGAAAGATCGGACACCTTTGCCCTATCACTACCTGTTTCCCTTCAGTGGTATCAGAGCCTATGCTGTTCAGTTATAGGTTCGAGATGTTTGCATATGGTGATATGCAGATTGATATAAATGATGTGATCGTTTATATTGTGGTGGTTCAGGATTGATCTGTGATCTTGATTTCCGTGATCGTGATTCTGAGGTTGTTGAACGACTTACCCCTACCGGTAGGTTTCCGCCATCGGGGTAGACAGTGACACATAAATCCTATTGAATCACGCGAAGATTAATTAATCGAATCGGAACCTAGATCTAAAATCGATGTACCATGATCAAAGGAGTTTGATTGAATCAGAGTGATAGTCGGTTTATGCTGCCCCTTCGAACCCCGCAGGGGGAGACCCCCTAGACCCCCCTTAATCGTAGACCCTTTTCTATCTCGTTAAGGTAACTAGGTCCTGCGAGTTCACATTATCCGGTAGAATGCGATTCTATGCATAACTTGTTTTTGCAGGATGTATGTGATCAGTATGTCCCATATATGTATGTGATGCATGTATGAAATTTATCATGACCTATGTGTCATGAGTAGGGCAACACGGCTAGAGCCATGTTTGTTGTCAATTATTGTAATGGCCCGCGTGCCAACTTGTGATGATCCCAATACTGTGTAATTTAGATTACTAGCTGTTAGGAGTAGTAGCTTGTATTAGTTCTTGGAGGACTCATCGCTTGGAGGATGGCTCACATGGAACATGAAGATGGAGATCATCATGGTTGACAGGTTCTATGGCGATGGAGATCACCATGAGAAAATGGGCCATACCGTGTCACATCATATGTGAATGCTATTCTTATGCGTTTTACTACTATGCATGCTTAGATGATAGAAGTAGAACGATCTCTGACAAAGTTTAAGTTAAACCATGCCCTCCCAATCCAACCTTGCACCATCCTATGCCATGTACAATCATTGGTGGGCCTATGAAATTAGGGTGCCGCGGTTTTCCTTGGCTGGATGGGTTTGTATCGGATACCTACACGCATAAGGGTTGGTTAGCTTGACAAGGTCATCTTAACAGTTAAGGACCTTGGAGCATAAAGGTTGGGCGCCTAGTTTTGACATAGAGATGTCACCCAACAACAAGAGTCATATGTGATATGATTAGCAAGAGTTGCTTACCGATTTACCTTGTATTCTAGTAGTGATGCAAAAGCTCACTAGTCAACTTGTTAATTGTGGATCTTGAATCACTTAGTATCAATAGAGGGATGTTGATTTAAGTGGGAGTATATGCTATTAAATTGTTTAATATGTTTTACTCTTTCATGGTTACATGGCTTAGTATTTTGCATGTTTTCTGTTGTAGATCAATGGCATCGAACACTGCATCACCTTTTTCTTTGCGTTCGATTCTTGACAAAGATAAACTAAATGGAACAAACTATTCGGATTGGGTCCATAACCTGAGAATTGTTCTCAGTTCTGATAAAAAGGAAATGGTTCTGAATACCCCAATCCCCGATGAACCTGCTGATAATGCATATGCTGCCCTTAAAAATGCCTACAAGAGAGCATGTGATGATTCTCTTGAGGTTAGCTGTCTTATGCTTGCATGCATGGAACCTTAACTTCAAAAGAAGTTTGAGGATCAGGAAGCGTACGATATGATCATTGCGCTTAAGGACATGTTCCAAGATCAGGCAAGGACTGAGAGGTACAATGTTGGCAAGTCCTTTGTCGAATGCAAGCTGGCAGAGGGAGCAGTTGTAGGCCCCCATGTGATCAAAATGGTTGGTTGCAGTCAAACTTTGGAAAAGCTTGGTTTTCCACTATGATAGGGCTAAGGTGTCCGATCTTTCGATGAGATGGTGATAGTCGATTTGGTGGAGTTCGGGCTTGACGATCCGACTACACGTGCGAGCACGAGCGCCAATGCAATCGCTAGGCCAATCTCCTGGAGGTTACCGATCCTACGGGAACACGATCATCCTGACCAACGAGGATCTTAATTCCTACCTAAAATCGAGAACAAGTAAGAACCAATATTGCAATCAAGATATTGCGGATTAAGATAAAAGCTTTATTGAAAAGGTGGGATCCTGTATAGGTGCGAAGTACAAGAGGCCTCTGCGACGCTCGAGCCTTGGCGAAGTTGCTATGATGGCTAACTTAATGTCTAAACAAAATCCGAGTCTACGGTGACGGCTATGGGAAGTATTTAAGGAGGAAAAGGTGGGGTTTCGGCCAGCCATAGAAGTAGTGGTCGAATCCAACCCTAGAAGTCCTTTTCTCCTCAAATACGGACTCTAAAAAGTGGCTAATTAAAATCCCGCGAAAATTACATGGGCCTGGCCCAAAATAAAGGTGTCGCAGCACCATATTAAGCTATGGACGAATTTGTGAAGTATTAATCTTGAATATTTCGTCCAAGCCTTGTTTCTTCATTATGGTGGCCTCAAAGTTCTGAATTCTTCATCCGTGGCCTTCTCTTGAATCATCTCATGTTTGCTGCCATCTCCATGCATGGCCATGCTCTAATGCTTGTCCCTCTCATCCATGCTTGGCCCATCATTCCTAAGAGTAATAAATACATCTGATTTAGGCAGCATCATATTCTCATGTATGTGAGGAATAGTTCCAAGAAACGAAAGTACCTGATAGTTAAGTTGTTTGGCACGAGATCTTGTGATAGGTCCTTGTATGTGTGTAGCTGTAGGTACAACGGTTGTATCAATAGATGGGATGTCCACATCATGCTCCCCTTCTTGAATTGAAGTCGTCCTTGACGCAATCTCATCTTCCTCACCAAGTAAGGCTTCAAATCTACAATGTTAAATGTAGGACAAACCGTACCAAAGTCTGCAGGCAACTCAAGTTTATATGCATTATCGTTTATTTTCTCTAACACCTTAAAGGGACCAGCAACGCGCGACATTGACTTAGACTTGCATAAATCAGGAAAATGATCTTTACGCAAATGTAACCAAACAAGATCTCCAACATCAAACACAACATCCTTTCTCCCATTTTATGTTAACTTTAGTAGTTTTATGCAAGTTTAATATCATTTCAGCGCGTTGTGTAGCATCCAAGTTATTTTGCACCGAAGAAGGTAAAGGCAATAAATAAATAGGTGCACGAGGAACAAAACCATACACGATCTCAAACGGGCACATCTTTGTGGTAGAATGCAGCGAACGATTATAAGCAAATTCTATACGAGGTAAACACTCTTCCCACAATTTTAAGTTCTTCTTTAAAACAGCCCGCAGCATAGTAGACAAAGTTCTATTTACTACTTGAGTTTGACCATCAGTTTGGGGATGACATGTAGTACTAAACAACAATTTAGTCCCCAACTTAGCCCATAAACATCTCCAAAAGTGGCTAAGAAATTTAGTATCACGATCAGAAACAATAGTTGGCACACCATGTAAACGAACAATTTCACGAAAGAATAAATCAGCAATATGCGCGGCATCATCCGTTTTATGACAAGGAATAAAGTGTGCCATCTTAGAAAACTGATCCATAACAACAAAAATACTATCCCTCCCCTTCTGTGTACGTGGCAATCCCAAAACAAAGTCCATATAAATATCCTCCCAAGGAACACTAGGAACAGGAAGAGGCATATATAAACCATGTGGATTAAGGCGAGACTTAGCTTTTTGACAAGTAGTGCAGCGTGCCACAAATCTCTCAACATCTCGATGCATACGTGGCCAAAAGAAGTGTGCAGCAAGAACATCCTCCGTTTTCTTGACACCAAAGTGTCCCATCAATCCTCCTCCATGCGCCTCCTGTAACAACAAAAGACGAACAGAACTATCTGGAATGCATATTTTGTTAGCACGGAACACAAATCCATCATTGAAGACAAACTTGTTGCAAGTTCTACCATCTCTACAATTCTGCAACACATCTTTAAATTCAGCATCATGCACATATTGTTCCTTAATAGTTTCTAATCCAATTTTTTTGAAGTCAAGTTGAGACAACAAAGTATAACGACGCGACAAAGCATCAGCAACAATATTATCTTTACCCTTTTGTGTTTGATAACATAAGGAAAAGACTCAGTAAATTCAACCCACTTTGCATGCCGATGATTCAACTTAGCTTGACTACAAATATGATTCAAAGATTCATGATCAGAATGTATAACAAATTCTTTAGGCCATAGATAATGTTGCCAAGTTTCTAATGACCGAACCAACACATATAATTCCTTATCATAAGTAGAATAGTTCAGACTAGCCCCACTCAATTTCTCACTAAAATATGCAACAGGTTTTCCCTCCTATAATAACACACCTCCCAAACCAATTCCACTAGCATCAAATTCAAGCTCAAAAGTCTTAGTAAAATCAGGAAGTTGGAGTAAGGGAGCATGTGTTAGCTTATCTTTCAATATCACAAAGACCTGTTGTTGTGCATCGCCCCAAACAAAGGGAACATCCTTCTTGGTAAGTTCATTCAACGACGCGGCAATTGATCCAAAGTCTTTGACAAAGCGCCTATAAAAACCAGTGAGGCCAAGAAAACTCCTCACTTGTGTGACCGTCTTGGGCTGCGGCCAATTCTCAATAGCTTCAATCTTGGCTGGATCCACTTCAATACCCTGTGATGTAACACCATAGCCAAGAAACGCAACTTGGTGCAAAAGGTGCACTTCTCAAGATTACCAAACAAACGTGCATCACGTAAAGCATTGAAAACATCATGTAAATGGTCCAAATGATCCTCTAAAGATTTGCTATAAATCAGAATATCATCAAAGTAGACTACCACAAAACGTCCAATGAAAGCACATAAAACTTCGTTCATTAATCTCATGAAAGTACTGGGTGCATTACTTAAACCAAACGGCATCACTAACCACTCATATAAACCGAACTTAGTTTTAAATGCTGTTTTCCATTCATCTCCCAATTTCATACGAATCTGGTGGTAACCACTACGCAAATCAACTTTATAAAACATGGTAGAGCCACTCAATTCATCAAGCATGTCATCCAAACGTGGAATAGGATGACGATATCGAATAGTAATATTATTGATAGCTCTATAATCAGTACACATGCGCGAAGAACCATCTTTCTTAGGTACCAAAATAATAGGAACATCACAAGGGCTAAGGGACTCACGAATATGATCTCTGTCGAGTAGTTCCTGAATGTGGTGTTGTATCTCCTTTGTCTCCTCTGGATTGGTTCTATATGGCGCGCGGTTGGGCAACGTAGCACCAGGAATTAGATCAATTTGGTGCTCAATTCCTCTAATAGGAGGTAGTCCTGGTGGCAGCTCAGCGGGGAAGACGTCCTCATATTCCTGCAAAAGTTTAGCAATAACGGGTGGCAAAGAAGGAGGCATATCCTCAAATGAAAACAAAACCTCTTTGCAGACAATTGCATAACATTGAGTATTGTTTACATCTAGTTCATCAATATCAATTTTATTGGCAAGCATACATGGACTCTTCAAACGAATTTCAGTAGCATGTTTAGAATCAGATTTAGTGTTCTTTGGTGGTACAAAATCTGCAGCAACAATCTGATTCTCACTTTTATTTTTCTCCTCAGTTTTAGCTCTACTAGCTCTAGCAAGATCATCTTTTAAAATCTGTTCGGGAGTCATAGGTTTTAGTCCAATTTTCTTTCCATCATGCATAAGAGAATAGTGATTAGTTTTGCCATTATGAACAGATTCTCTATCAAATTGCCATGGTCTACCAAGTAACAAAAAACAAGCTTGCATAGGTACAACATCACAATCAACAAAATCAGAATATGTACCAATAGTAAAATGCACGCGTACCGTTCTTGTTACCTTGATCTCGCGAGAACTCTCAAACCATTAGATGTAATATGAATGTGTGCGTTGTCTTGTTGGAAGTGCAAGCTTCTCTACCATGTCAACACTATCCAGATTATTACAACTCCCTCCATCAATGATGATGCTTATAGCTCTTTCCTTGACAACACCACGTGTTTGGAACAGGTTGTGGCGTTGATCTTGCTTAGATTTGCTCAATTACACACTCAACACACGTTGTGTAATTAAGCTCTTGTATTGATCAGCAGTTTCAGCTCCCATTACCTCTGCCTCTTCATCAGAATCACAATTTTCTCCATCTCGAGCAGAAATAAGGGCTAATGTATCTTCATCAAAGTCACTCGCTGAATCATATTGACCATCATCACGCACCATCATAACACGTTGTGTTGTGCACTGTCTCTCAATATGACCAAAACCCCAGCACTTGCGGCATTGTAGATCCTTTGTTTTTCCCGTGGAGGCCATAGAAGAGGCACTACGAGCAGGAGCATTGGATGACGGTGGAGGAGCAGCTGGAAATCTTGTGGTGGCCTTGGATGTGGTAATAGCTGGTGGAGAATCACGAGAAGGAGACGCTGATTGTCGGGATGTCCAAGTGGATGTGCGACCTGCAGAATTATTAGTCCTCCTCCATGGTGTTTGGCGATCCTGCATGATGCAGCCCGTCCTACGGACGCACCTCCATCTACAACACCTAGCCCTCCTAGTGGACCAATGACTCGCGCCCGAGCTAAGCTCCTCCAAGCCAAGGTTAACTCGCTCCTTTCCTTGTGTGACTTCGACACACCCTTGGATGGCTTGCTACTTCATACGCATGCCCTGTGCATCATCAGGTACGAAGAGAATGAACCAAGGGACGGAGGAACCAGAGCGGAAGCAACCAGTTGCTGCCAGACTCCAGCGGTACTACCGGATCAGGCGACCGGTACTACCGGATCAAGCGGTACGACCGGCCCCAGCTACCGGACGCTCCAGAAGGAACCCAACCAAGGGCCAGACGACTACGGTACTACCGGCCCAGGAACCGGTACTACCGGTGGGCGGTACTACCGCCCCCTCCTACCGCTCGCTACAGGCGATTCCGACGGAAGCTCCAGGCCCGCCAGCGGTACTACCGCCCCCGGAGCGGTACTACCGGTTGCGACCGGTACTACCGGTTGCCCGACCGGTACTACCGGTCCTGACTGAACCTGAACGCATCAGTTTGGCCCCAGCACCCTGTACCCCTTCCTATATTTTACCTTTTCGTTCCGAAACTACCCCTGTTTATGTGGCTGGCCTATGTATAGCCCCCACCCTTTATTGTAAACCCTAGACTTGGATAATAATAGATTAAGGACACCCCTTTGAGGATCTTTCAATCTATTGGTCTCATGCTCCTACCAAGGGGCACCCTATTATCCATCCTCCTCTTGGATCTTGCCTAGTGCGTTCAAGTTGTACAAGGCCTTGGGTTCTCGGTTTCTCGCCCCCAAGTCGTCAAGGTCTCACCAAGCACCTCGTCCCCCGTTGTTGGCGTGGAGAGAGAGCTTCGCCCAACACCGATCCTAGAGATTATGTTGGACCGGTTGCCACCGGCGTGAGAGATCGGCGTGTATCGTGATTTGTGTGCGTGTGTTCATGTTTTTCATCCCCTTCTCCCCCCGACCACCGCTTTCCCCTCGTTTCTCGTGGAAATTCGTGAAAGATTGGGCCACCCCAAGGGGTTACCCCATAACATATTGGTATCAAGAGCACGGTTGATCACGAATTTCCCCCCAATTTTTCTTCTATCCCCTTAAAATCGAAAATCCCACCAAAAAGAGCCCCAATTTGCCTTCAGATCGATCTTTGGATTTGGTGAGTTTTTTGTGGTTTTGGTCCATAGATCTGTTGCTTTTGGAGTCGATCTATAGCCTTTTTATGTCCCTAACCCAGCCTTTTGGTCAGATCGCCACGAATTTGAGGATTTTGTCAAGTTGATCTCGTTCCAGTCCCGCGCCTGGCGGTACTACCGGTCGTCTGCGGTACTACATAAATCACCCAGATTACCGGCACAAGCGGTACTACCGCCCGCCTCTGACCGTGTTTCTTTTCTCTTTGACGCCTCAACTTCGTTTGCTGACTATTCCCCTTAGCTTGTTCTTGTTTCGCGTGTTTGCCGCCATTTTAACAATAGCTTCCGCATCAAAGTCACCTCGCGCTCAACGACACCGCGACACTCGAACATCATCCCCCTAACAATGGTTGCAAGGTATCAACAATACCAAAGGTATAACTTGCGCCACTTTGACAGCCCCATATCTTCCTTTGTGTGTATCTATCCTATGAGAGCAACTCATTTTGTGTTTGTCTAAGCATTGTGCACTTGCCTTTGGAAAGTGAGTGTGAGGCCAAATACAAAAGTTAACATAGTAGCTTAGAAAGGGAGAAAAAGAAAAAGAATCAAAAAAAAAAGAAAGATACATAGTCTCCCAATACAAAGAGAATACCAAGCTTGTAAGCCAAAAAGAGAGAGGAAAGAGTGCACCAAGGCAAGTGCACAAATCTGTTGCTTATCCTCTTTTGGCAAACGAGTTGTGGTCTCTCCTTGAGTTGGCACGACAACCGAGCGTAGTCTTCGTTAGGACCTTTTGTGCTCATTTTCATAGTCGTGCTAACCCAGTTTTTCTCCACGTGTGTGTTCTACCGTGTTTTTGTAGATCGTATCCTTTTGCTTTTGATCTTTGGTTCTTTACTACTTAGAACAATAACCTTTTGCTTGGATCGTTTCGTTTGGTTTTCCACAATCCTAACCTTCCACCAAAAGCTTTTGAGAGTTGTAGCATAGTTGTGTGTGAGTTTCTTTACCATTTCACTTTGCACGTTGTTCGCTCCTTTGTGTGGCAATTGGTTTGATATAATCTCCAAGGTGAGGTAAAAGGCTAACTCTACGCACCCTTATTTTCCATATACAACCCTTGTCGGCTTTGCATCATGGACAGGAATGGCGAGCCGTCCCAACCACCACCACCTCCGGAGGACGACACACAATTCATGACCAGATGGGACCATTGGAAGGTCCGAGGGGAATTCAACTACCGTTGTGAAGCTCTTGAGCGGCGCCAAGATGAACAATTTTGCGAAGCCCGCGTGGAGTTCAAGAACATCGACAACCGCTTCGAAGAAGTCCGAGGCCAAATGCATGCCATGCAACATAACCTTGGTCATCAAAATGAAGCTCTTGGTCGCGCCCTCGCCTCAACGGATGAGAAGCTTCAACGCCTCATTGATGGGCTAGCAAGGCCACGCTCGCCCGACTCAAGCTCATCTCGGCACTCCTCAAGTGAATCAAGTGCACCTCGCCGTCACGCTTCAAGGCACCGGGATGGACCCGTTCTTCAATCCATGAGCTCTTCTCAAGCGGTACCATCTCCGCGACACGCCGCAACGCTGTTATGATGGTGACCTCTCCGCAAGACCTCCAAGACGTGAAGCGAACCGACCACAACCAAGGGCACTTGTGATTCAACAAGAGCAACCTCACATGGACCACCAAGCCCATCGCCGTCGACATGTTCTTTCAACAACAAGTGAAGCATCCGAAGAGGACGAACAAGATCACCGTCGACGTGAAGCACTCGAAGATCCACCAAGGCGTCATCATCGACATGAACGTCAACATCGACAACATGATCATCATGACGAGCCTCCCCCACATCTAGAAGAAAGAGAGCAGCCCATTGCGCATGTGGCTCGACGTCCTCCTCGCCAAATGGCGCAAGACAATGCTCCTCGGCATCAACCGCGACAAGAACAAGAGCAAGCTCCCCAAGCTCGTCGTGAGGACCATCAACCTCCTCCTCGTCCTCAACCGCGCCAACAACACGAGCAAGCTCCCCAAGTTCATCGTCAAAACCAAGTTCCACCACCAAACGCGGCACCTCAACAACCGCAAGAGCAACGCAACCATCACCAAGCTAGACATGAGAGCTCGGATGATGATGATGACCGCCAAAATCATGGCAACCGACGCAACCGGAACCGCAATGGAGAAGAAACTTTCGGCAAGCTCAAATTCACCATGCCCAAGTTCACCGGTTCCAATGAACCCGAAGAATATCTGATGGAGGGGTTAACCTCTTGGGTGGCCCGATCTTTACGGATCTCGTGGTCAAATCGATGGGAAAGCGAGGGGAAAGGGAGAAGGTAGCGGAAGCGAACACACACCTCGCGAAGAACACGATGAACACACGCAAAACTCACACGATATAAGGCCGATTGCTCCCGAACGGCGGCCACCGGTCCGATAGAATCCTCGCAGGAAAGATCGGTCAACGTGCTCCCTTAAATCCACATCGGAGAGGGAAGAACACCTTGGGGAGGGTCTTGACAACTTGGAGACGAGACATCGAACTCCAAGGCCTTGTTCAACGATGGATGCGTGATGCAAAGTCCAATCGAGGTTGGTGACGATAGTCGGTCCCCTTGGTAAAGGGGATGAGGCAAAACTAGAGATTCCACACAAGGGGGTTGTCTTTAGTCTATCATCTATGCCTTAAGGGATACATGAGGGGTAGGGGCTCTATTTATAGGCCAACCACTAAACAAGGGTAGTTTGGGGATAAACTAGGCGAATAGGTAAGTAAAGGGGGATACATGGGCGGTGGCCCAACTAGTGTGCTTGTGACAGGACGGTAGTACTGGGACTTGGGACCGTAGTACCGCTGGTCTGGTAGTTCCGCCGACCGGGAGTACCGCTTGGCGTTATGCTGTATGGGGCGGTAGTAGAGGGCGGTAGTACCGCTGGCCGGTAGTACCGGTCGCCAGATCCGGTAGTACCGCTGGAGACAGAGAACATTTGGCGATCTGTGTTCTTCCGCCTCCTCTTCCAAGCCTCCGTCTTTTCGGGTTTGATGCTCCGGGCTTCCTCCCTTGCCTCCGTACTTGTCAATGTGAACCTATCATGCATATGTGACGGAGTATGAAGTAGCATACCATTCAATAGGGTAGGAAGGGGGTTCGCATAGAGGAACGGATTCACCTTTGGAGTCCATGACGACTTGGCGTAAGTTGGAGACCAAGATGTGGTAACGACCGTAGGTCGGCCAAGCACATCCCCCTTCAAAAGAGTCGCCTCGACTCTACATGCTCATCACAAAGTAGAAGCCGAGAGACCTTCTTGATCCCGGGTTCACCATATAGTCGCCTCTGAAGATTGACTTGACAACACTTCAATGTTCCTTCACCTTCCTTGAAGCCTACAAAGCCCACAACAAAAGCAAAGCAACACTCAAAGCATAGCCAATTCATGAAGATTATAGCATGAGTCCTCAAGTAGAAGGAAGTCACCTTAGCTTGTAGAGATAGCTCGATGAAGGGTAGTCATAGGTAACTCTCTTCGGTTCTTCTTGTCAACATATAGTCCATAGAGGTTGACGTGTATGCATTTGTACCTTCATACAACAAAGACCAAGCAACATATGTTTGTGTGTGATAGAGGAGCATGTCATTTGTGGCATGTCCATTCTTGTTCACAACACGATTAGCACAACTCAAGTATAGCAAACGGGATGCATATGCAAGGTCAATGTGCATGGAAAACGTTTGAACATCATCCAAATGTGGAAACTCAAAAACTCCATATAACATAGTAGTGGGGCACTCCAAACAATCGAATAGAAATTTGATCAACATATTTGATGCAAAGTTAGGAGAATTTGGCAAAAACACAAAAGGAAGAATATCCAAAACAACATCATTATGTGTGCCAACCAACCATTGGAAAGAGAAATTGTTCGACATGTTGGATGTCACACACAAATCATCAATAGCAAATATCATGGGAATATGAGTATCCCAAGCGGAATCCAAAGTAACGTGTTTGCAAACAAACCAAATGAAAGAGCAAGTGGTCCTTATGTTTGTTGCAACAACAAGACGAGATTCTTGGAAGCGCTCATGACAATTCATGTTCTTAATGGAATTGTGGTTGCACACAAAACATCGGAAAGAGAAAATGTTCAACATTTTTCTTGCAACACACAAAGCATCATTATCCAAAAGCAAAGAAACATGAATGTCACAAGGAGAGATAATACCATCAACATGTTTGCAATCAAACCATAGGAAAGAGCAATTTGCCAACATGAAAAATGCAAAGCATGCAAAAGGTATCAGAGCTGGGTTCGATCTTGAACTCACTTGTGGGATGCTCTCAAGAGCTCTTTTTGTCAACTCGTGCTCAACCGAGGTTGACATGATAATGCGGGTACCTACACACATCAAACACAAAAGGAAGAACGTGTGTGCATGGTAGAGATACACATCATCCATCATGACGTATCTCTTCTTGTGCACATCACCATTAATGTCAATTAAGTATGAAATAGATGCATGGTGAGTATGCAAGTGGGGAACATGCTTATCATGGCAATCATCAAAATCTCCAAAAATTGAGAAAGCTATGGGGGCCATCTCATGATAACGCATATGATCAATGTTGTTGCAAGTAAAACAAGTGAAATAGCAAGCATTCATCTTATTGCAAGCAACGGGAGAAATTGAATGACTAGCACGACAAAGCAAGTCCGAAGCAATTGGAGGATACACACAAGATGCATAGCATGGCATGTTTATGGAAATGGTATTGCAATCAAACAATTCCACATGAGCAATATTATGCAAAGGCAAAACATCACACGGGAATATGAATGAAGCATATGTAATGACACAAGTATCATCCATAGCATGCATATCCTCACAATTCATCATGTCCACTAGTGGGATCATGGCATCATCAACACCCTTATTTTTACCTTGGTCATACTTCTCATATGAAGTGGGTGTTGTGGTAGTAGTGGCCTCCTTGTGGACGACTTCGTCTTCTTGATGTAGCCATGGCGTAGCATCATCTTCGTGCACCATGTACATCTTCTCCAATTGAGGCATCATTGCTTCATAGCTTGGCGCTTCTTCATCCATGGAACCTGTCACAACATAAGAGAACACACTAGAGGTAGAGGGTAAGTTGTTAGAAATAGGAATGGTCTCACTTGACCTATAAACTACCACTCTCAACTCACTCGGTGTATCACTCATGCCCTCAAAGTGGAAGCACTCAATCTCACATAAGGTGGAGTCACTCATCTCACTCTTGTTCTCACTCAAGTGGGCTAAGTGGCTCTCATACTCACATGGGATTGGTACCACATCATCACTCAAGCATATGGGGGTAGGCTCGGGTTCCTCAACTCCAAGCGCCTCCTTTGGTGAAGGGAAAATCCCATGCTCACCATTCTTGACCTTGTCGCCTTCAAGGTTGGATGCCATAAGATGGGCATCATTGCTCGCCTCCATGGTCGAAGGGAAAATCCCATGCTCGACCGTCTTGTGGCCATCTTGTAGTAGTGGCGGAGGTAGGCTCATGCTATCCAACTTGGCGAAGTAGAGGTCTACATTTTCCTCGTTGGCGAGGTCGTGGAAGTCAAGCGTAGGCATCGAAGCTTGATGGCGTGGACGAAGGCTTGCTCTTGGTGCCATTTTGGTGGTGGCACTAGTAGTTGAAGGTGCCTTGTGACGGTGTCGACGGAGGTCATTGGCGTGCCTTGCCGATGGTTGATGTTGGTGAAGCACTTGGTCATCCACATGACGCTCGCGACGGTGATCATTTGCCTTGGCACTCTTCTTGTGCTTGTGGTGCCTTCTTGAGCTTGATTGAGCATTATGGTTGGTACTCATCTTGAATTCTTCGTCTTGGTGGCGAAGATGCCTTAGACGATTTCTTGTATCCTCCTTATGGTGGCGATGCTCATGAGAGGATGTTTGTCGATGAACATTCTTGTTTCTTGGCGCCTCTTGATGTATATGATGTTTGGACGCCACTCTTCTTTGGGTAGGAGGTGGATCTTGGCGCCTTGGAGGTGATGTACCTTGGCGCCTTGGAGATGGTGGAGCTTGACGCCATCTAGGTGGTGGCACTTGATGCCGTGTCGATGGTGGCGCTTGTCGCCTTGGAGGTGGATCATCGAAGTAGGTGGTGCCCTTTGGTGTGGCACGCTTGGCCTTGAAGGTCATGGATTCTTGATGATGTGCCTCCTCTTGCTTGGTGTAGTAGGCTTCCATCTCCACGCGGTGGAGGAATTCTTCATGGCTCGTGGAGGAGCCATCAAACTCGATGAAGTTCTCCGAGTCCTCGATGCTTGGCGATGCGTCGTCGATGTCGCACTCGAAGTCATCCATGCTTGGGGAGTAATTGTTGGTGTAGTACTCCATATCACCCAAGCATGTGGAGCCATTGTCGTGTAGTGCTCCATAGGCTCCATGCATGAGGAGCCATTGTCGACGTAGAGCTCCATGTCTTCCATGCATGTGGAGTCGTCGTAGGTATAGTGCTCCGGGTAATCAAAGCATGCGGAGCCATTGTCGATGTTGTGCTCCGTCATGTCCTCTATACTTGTGGAGTCATAGTCATGGTGGCTCATCATGGATTCTTCATAGATATCATCCTCGGTTCCGGAGTCCCTAGACATGATGCACAAGACCAAGCGGTGTATATGGAAGTGGTAGTGGGAGTTAGGGATACAACGTCAAACCTTACTTTACCTTGGAAGATCGTATCGTGCAAGTGGCCACACTTGAGAGTTAAACCAAGCAAATTGAAGTTCACGCGGAACACCAAAACCAATTACTAACCAAAAAACAAACACACACAAGGCCTATGGTGGATAGGTATGGAAAGTGGCATGTCAAGAACCAATCCGAAATCAAGATGTTGTAATGGAAAGTAAAGAACCACAATGATCACAAAGCAAAACAAGTCAATCCACAAGATAGGAAATATGTACAAGGAAACACACACGGTGGGATAAATGGGACTTGTGCGACGGAGAAAGTGAGCTAAGAACCAAATGATTACCTAGCGAAGACTATAAGCTCGTGTCACACAAGTACAAGGAGAGACGCTAGTTCGATTGCACAAAATTGGTGGGCTACAAGATATGCATAATAAGTACCACCTATATGATGTTCATCGAGCTTGCGCTTCCTATTCTATGAGGCACATGTATATTTCTTTCTTTTTCTCTTTTCCTTTTTCTATTTTTTGTCTATTTTTCTTTTTCTTTCTTTCTTTTTCTTTTTCACTTGCCTCTTCCTTGTGCCAACAAATATACAAGATAACTATATGAGATAGCGCTCACACGTTTGCTCGGAATCTACAAGGTATCAAATGTGCATAGCCCAAGCAATCATCAGAGGAACTAGTCTCAATAGGTGTTTGTTGCTCGCAAAGATAGTGGGGTTCACCAAGGAATGCAAGTGGGGAGAAGTCGCGGAATGTTTATACCTTTGGTCGACGATCTTCACCCTTTATTGTTGGATTCCGCCTTGATCACGGAATTTGGATGGAGCAGATAGCATGAACAACGTGGATGATTGATGGAGGGGTTAACCTCTTGGGTGCCCGATCTTCACGGATCTCGTGGTCAAAACGATGGGAAAGCGAGGGGAAAGGGAGAAGGTAGCGGAAGCGAACACACACCTCGCGAAGAACACGATGAACACACGCAAAACTCACACGATACAAGGCCGATTGTTCTAACGGCGGCCACCGGTCCGATAGAATCCTCGCAAGGAAAGATCGGTCAACGTGCTCCCTCAAATCCACATCGGAGAGGGAAGAACACCTTGGGGAGGGTCTTGACAACTTGGAGACAAGACAATGAACTCCAAGGCCTTGTTCAACGATGGATGCGTGATGCAAAGTCCAATCGAGGTTGGTGACGATAGTCGGTCCCCTTGGTAAAGGGGATGAGGCAAAACTAGAGATTCCACAATGGGGGGTGTCTTTAGTCTATCATCTATGCCTAAGGGATACATGAAGGGGTGGGGGCTCTATTTATAGGCCAGCCACATAAACAGGGGTAGTTTGGGGATAAAACTAGGGTTTGGACGAGATAGAGGGGTACATGGGGCAAGGCCATTTGCACCGAGGCCCATCGTGAAGGCCAAGGAAGACACTCGGAGGTCCGAGACTGGCCCTCCTGTCGTCTCCGGAGTGGCGTTCTGACTGTCCCCGGGTCGGTTGGTGGGGTCGGTCCGGAGGTCGGTCCGGAGACTCCGGTGTAGCAGGACCAGAGACTCCGGTGTAGCAGGACCGGAGACTTCGGTGTAGGCCGGAGACTCTGGTGTAGGCCGGAGACTCCGGTGGTTCAGCCGTGGCTTCTTCCGTCTCCTCTTCCAAGGCTCCGTCTTGTCGGGCTTGATGTCCCGGACTTCCTCCCTTACCTCCGTACTTCTCGGTGTGAACCTATCATGCATATGTGACGGAGTATGAAGTAGCATACCATTCAATAGGGTAGGAAGTGGGCTCGCATAGAGGAACGGATTCACCTTTGGAGTCCATGACGACTTGGCGTAAGTTGGAGACCATGATGTGGTAACGACCGTAGGTCGGGCTACATCAGCTCCCCCCCTTCAAAAAGAGTCGTCCTCGACTCTCCATGTTCATCACGAAGTAGAAGAGGTCGAAAGACATCCTTGATCCTGGGGTTCACCATATAGTCGTCCTCGGGAAGATTGACTTGACAACACTTCAATGTTCCTTCACCTTCCTTGAAGCCTACAAAGCTCACAACAAAAGCGAAGCAACACTCAAAGCGTAGCCAATTCATAAAGATTATAGCATGAATCCTCAAGTAGAAGGAAGTCACCTTAGCTTGTAGAGATAGCTCGATGAAGGGTAGCCATAGGTAACTCTCTTCGTTTATAGAGGTGGACGTGTATGCATTTGTGCCTTCACACAACAAAGACCAAGCAAAATATTTTCGTGCGTGATAGAGGAGCATGTCAAATGTGGCATGTCCATTCTTGTTCACAACACTATTAGCACAATACAAGGATAGCAAATGGAATGCATATGCAAGGTCAAAGTGCATGGAAATCGTTTGAACATCATCTAAATGTGGAAACTCAAAAACTCCATATAATGTCTTAGTGTGGCACTCAAAGCACTGGATCCAAATTTCAAACAACACCTTTGATGCAAGAATAGGAGAATTTGGCAAAAACACACAAGGAAGAATGTCCAAAGAAACATCATTAGGTGTGCAAACCAACCATTGGAAAGAGAAATTGTTCAACATGTTGGATGTCACACACAAATCATCACAAGAAAATTTCTTGGGAGTATGGGTATCCCAAGTGGAAGCAAAAATGGCATGTTTGCAAACAAACCAAATGAAAGAGCAAGTGGTCCTTATGTTTGTTGCAACAACAAGACGAGATTCTTGGAAGATCTCATGACAATTCATGCTCTTAATGGAAATGTGGTTGCACACAAAACATCGGAAAGAGAAAATGTTCAACATTTTTGTTGCAACACACAAAG
The DNA here is from genome assembly GCA_023614405.1 of Avena insularis. Taxonomy (NCBI): domain Eukaryota; kingdom Viridiplantae; phylum Streptophyta; class Magnoliopsida; order Poales; family Poaceae; genus Avena; species Avena insularis. The sequence continues at coordinate 95,205 of JAJUPC010000645.1, read as the reverse complement.
CATCATTATCTAAAAGCAAAGAAACATGAATGTCATGAGGTGAGATAATACCATCAGCATGCTTGCAATCAAACCATATGAAGGAGCAATTTGCCAACATGAAAGATGCAAAGCATGCAAAAGGTATCAGAGCTGGGTTCGATCTTGAACTCACTTGTGGGATGCTCTCAAGAGCTCTTTTTGTCAACTCGTGCTCAACCGAGGTTGACATGATAGGCAAGGGTACCTACACACATCATACACAAAAGGAAGAACGTGTGTGCATGGTAGAGATACACATCATCCATCATGACGTATCTCTTCTTGTGCACATCACCATTAATATCAATCAAGTATGAAATAGGTGCATGGTGAGTATGCAAGTGGGGAACATGCTTATCATGGCAATCATCAAAATCTCCAAAAATTGAGAAAGCTATGGGGGCCATCTCATTATAACGCATATGATCAATGTTGTTGCAAGCAAAACAAGTGAAATCGCAAGCATTCATCTTATTGCAAGCAACGGGAGAAATTGAATGACTAGCATGACAAAGCAAGTCCGAAGCAATTGGAGGATACACACAAGATGCATAGCATGGCATGTTTATGGAAATGGTATCGCAATCAAACAATTCCACATGAGCAATATTATGCAAAGGCAAAGCATCACATGGGAATATGAATGAAGCATATGTAATGTCACAAGTATCATCCATAACATGCATATCCTCACAATTCATCATGTCCACTAGTGGGATCATGGCATCATCAACACCCTTATTGTTACTTTGGTCATACCTCTCATATGAAGTGGGTGTTGTGGAAGTAGTGGCCTCCTTGTGGACGACTTCGTTTTCTTGATGTAGCCATGGCATAACATCATCTTCGGGCACCATGTACATCTTCTCCAATTGAGGCATCATTGCTTCATGGCTTGGCGCGTCTTCATCCATGGAACCTAGCACAACATAAGAGAACACACTAGAGGTAGAGGGTAAGTTGTTAGAAATAGAAATGGTCTGACTTGACCTATCAACTACCACTCTCAATTCACTCGGTGTATCACTCATGCCCTCAAAGTGGAAGCACGCAATCTCACATAAGGTGGAGTCACTCATCTCACTCTTGTTCTCACTCAAGTGGGCTAAGTGGCTCTCATACTCACATGGGATTGGTACCACAACATCACTCAAGCATATGGGGATAGGCTCGGTTTCCTCAACTCCATGCGCCTCCTTTGGTGAAGGGAAAATCCCATGCTCACCATTCTTGACCTTGTCGCCTTCAAGGTTGGATGCCATAAGATGGGCATCATCGCCGCTTAGTCGAAGGAAAATCCCATGCTCGAGTCTTGTGGCCATCTCGTAGTAGTGGTGGAGGTAGGCTCATGCTATCCAACTTGGCGAAGTAGAGGTCTACATTTTCCTCATTGGCGAGGTCGTGGAAGTCAAGCGTAGGCATTGAAGCTTGATGGCGTGGAGGAAGGCTTGCTCTTGGTGCCAAGATGGTGGTGGCACGAGTAGTTGAAGGTGCCCTATGATGGTGTCGACGGAGGTCATTGGCGTGCCTTGCCGATGGTTGCGCTTGACGACTTGGAGGTGGTGGAGCTTGTCACCTGGGAGGTGGATCATCGAAGTAGGTGGTGCCCTTTGGTGTGGCACGCTTGTCCTTGAAGGTCATGGATTCTTGATGATGCGCCTCCTCTTGCTTGGCGTAGTAGGCTTCCATCTCCATGTGGTGGAGGAATTCTTCATGGCTCGTGGAGGAGCCATCAAACTCGATGAAGTTCTCCGTGTCCTCCATGCTCGGCGAGGCATCGTCGATGTCGTACTCGAAGTCGTCCATGCTTGGGGAGTAATTGTTGGTGTAGTACTCCATATCACCCAAGGATGTGGAGCCATTGTCGGTGTAGAGCTCCAAGTCTTCCATGCTTGAGGAGCCATAGTTGATGTCATGCTCCATGTATTCCATGCATGTGGAGCCGTTGTTGATGTAGTGCTCCGGGTCCTCAAAGCATGCGGAGCCATTGTCGGTGTTGTGCTCCGTCATGTCCTCTATACTTGTGGAGTCGTATTCATGGTGGCTCATCATGGATTCTTCATAGATATCATCCTCGGTTCCGGAGTCCCTAGACATGATGCACAAGACCAAGCGGTGTATATGGAAGTGGTAGTGGGAGTTAGGGATACAACGTCAAACCTTACTTTACCTTGGAAGATCGTATCGTGCAAGTGGCCACACTTGAGAGCAATAAACCAAGCAAAGTGAAGTTCACGCGGAACACCAAAACCAACTACTAACCAAAAAACACACACACACAAGGCCTATGGTGGATAGGTATGAAAAGTGGCATGTCAAGAACCAATCTGAAATCAAGATGTTGTATTGGCAAGTAAAGAACCACAATGATCACAAAGCAAACAAGTCAATCCACAAGATAGGAAATATGTACAAGGAAACACACACGGTGGGATAAATGGGACTTGTGCGACGGAGAAAATGAGCTAAGAACCAAATGATTACCTAGCGAAGATTATAAGCTCGTGTCACACAAGTACAAGGAGAGACGCTAGTTCGATTGCAATTAATTGGTGGGTTACAAGATATGCACAATAAGTACCACCTAAATGATGTTCATCGAGCTTGCGCTTCCTATTCTATGAGGCACATGTATATCTCTTTCTTTTTTTTATTTTTCTTTTTCTTTTTATATTTTTTCTTTCTTTTTTTTCTTTTTCACTTGCCTCTTCCTTGTGCCAACAACTATGCAAGATAACTATATGAGATAGCGCTCACAATGTTTGCTCGGAATCTACAAGGTATCAAATGTGCATAGCCCAAGCAATCATAAGAGGAACTAGTCTCAATAGGTGTTTGTTGCTCGCAAAGATAGTGGGGTTCACAAAGGAATGCAAGTGGGGAAAAGTCGCGGAAAGTTATACCTTTCGTCGACGAGCTTCACCCTTTATTGTTGGCTTCCGCCTTGCTCACGGAATTTGGATGGAGTAGATAGCATGAACAACGCATATGATAATGTAGTGCTCCTTCTCCTCTTCGAAACGAGCTAAAGAACACCAAAATCCGAGTTGAAATGCAAAAGTTATGCTCAGTTTTACATGCGCAGGGAGGGCGAGACTCCGGTCCGAGGTCCGAGACTGGTCTGGAGCAAAAAGTCCGGAGACTCGGTCTAGGCCGGAGACTCCGGTCCGGAGATTCCAGAGCGTCCAGAACTCGAACGGACGTTTTGGGCGGAAAACTCAACCAAAACCTCAGATTGATGGGGAAATCAAGGAATTAGGCCATGGGAACGCAGGGGAAGGTAGATCAACTAGTTTAGCAAGTAATCCACGGATCAAAACCTACCAAAACGCACTCAAATCACAGATCGATCCAAAACACGAATTGGGGCTGTTTTTGGTGAAATTTTCGAATTTATGGGGAAAAGACCAAATCGAAGAGAAACTGGTGGCAACCAAAAAGCTCGATACCAGATGATGGAGGGGTTACCCTCTTGGGTGCCCGATCTTCACGGATCTCGTGGTCAAAACGATGGGAAAGCGAGAGGAAAGGGAGAAGGTAGCGGAAGCGAACACACACCTCGCGAAGAACACGATGAACACACGCAAAACTCACACGATACAAGGCCGATTGCTCCGAACGGCGGCCACCGGTCCGATAGAATCCTCGCAAGGAAAGATCGGTCAACGTGCTCCCTCAAATCCACATCGGAGAGGGAAGAACACCTTGGGGAGGGTCTTGACAACTTGGAGACGAGACAATGAACTCCAAGGCCTTGTTCAACGATGGATGCGTGATGCAAAGTCCAATCGAGGTTGGTGACGATAGTCGGTCCCCTTGGTAAAGGGGATGAGGCAAAACTAGAGATTCCACAATGGGGGGTGTCTTTAGTCTATCATCTATGCCTAAGGGATACATGAAGGGGTGGGGGCTCTATTTATAGGCCAGCCACATAAACAGGGGTAGTTTGGGGATAAAACTAGGGTTTGGACAAGATAGAGGGTACATGGGCAAGGCCCATTGGCGGCCAGCAGCCCATCGTGAAGGCCGGAGACTCGGTGTGGGGGTCCGGAGACTCCGATCTAGGCCGAGACTCGGCCTCCAGTGTCGCCTCCGGAGTGGCGCCTGATGTCCCCGGTCGGTTGCTGGGTCGGTCCGAGACTCGGTGTAGCAGGACCGAGACTCGTGTAGGCCGGAGACTCCGGTGTAGGACGGAGACTCGGTGGTTCAGCTGGCTTCTTCCGTCTCCTCTTCCAAGCCTCCGCCTTGTCGGGCTTGATGTCCCGGACTTCCTCCCTTGCCTCCGTGATTTGTCGGTGAAACCTATCATGCATATGTGATGGAGTATGAAGTAGCATACCATTCAATAGGGTAGGAAGTGGGCTCGCATAGAGGAACGGATTCACCTTTGGAGTCCATGATGACTTGGCGTAAGTTGGAGACCATGATGTGGTAACAACCGTAGGTCGGGATACATCAATGATGATGTAGAGCTCCTTCTCCTCTTCGAAACGAGCTAAAGAACACCAAAATCCGAGTTCGAATGCAAAAGTTATGCTCAAAAGAGGGTGAGAGGCAAAATCTGAACCCGCTTTTTTTTCAGATCAAGGTAGTACCGGATTTTGGGAGCGGTAGTACCGTGAGCGTAGTACTGATATTTGAGCGGTAGTACCCGGAGACAGAAGCCCAGATCCGACGCGTTTTCGCGATTTTGGGATGATTTGGGCGGAAAATCTTCAAGAAAAACACCAAATCGAAGGGGGAAATCAAGGAATTAGGCTATGGGAACGCAAAGGAAGGTAGATCAACAAGTTTAGCAAGTAATCCACGGATCAAAACCTACCAAAACTCACTCAAATGACAGATCGATCCAAAACACGAATTGGGGCTGTTTTGGTAAAATTTTCGAATTTATGGGGAAAAGACCAAATCAAAGAGAAATCCGTGGCAACCAAAAGCTGGTGATACCAGATGATGGAGGGGTTAACCTCTTAGGTGGCCCGATCTTCACGGATCTCGTGGTCAAATCAATGGGAAAGCGAGGGGAAAGGGAGAAGGTAGCGGAAGCGAACACACACCTCGCGAAGAACACGATGAACACACGCAAAACTCACACGATACAAGGCCGATTGCTCTAACGGCGCCACCGGTCCGATAGAATCCTCGCAAGGAAAGATCGGTCAACGTGCTCCCTCAAATCCACATCGGAGAGGGAAGAACACCTTGGGGAGGGTCTTGACAACTTGGAGACGAGACACCAAACTCCAAGGCCTTGTTCAACGATGGATGCGTGATGCAAATTTCAATCGAGGTTGGTGACGATAGTCGGTCCCCTTGGTAAAGGGGATGAGGCAAAACTAGAGATTCCACACAAGGGGATTGTCTTTAGTCTATCATCTATGCCTTAAGGGATACATGAGGGGTGGGGGCTCTATTTAATGGCCAACCACTAAACAAGGGTAGTTTGGGGATAAACTAGGCGAATAGGTAAGTAAAGGGGGATACATGGGCGGTGGCCCAACTAGTGCTGAGCAGACGCAGGGAGGAGCGGTAGTACCGACTTGGGACCGTAGTACCGCTTAGTCCGCTGGGACCGGTAGTACCGCTTGCGGTCCTGGGACTTCTGTTGGCGTCGTCTGTATGGGGCGGTAGTAGAGGGCGGTAGTACCGCTGGCCGGTAGTACCGCTGGTCGGTAGTACCGGTCGCCAGATCCGGTAGTACCGCTGGAGACAGAGAGCATTTGGCGATCTGTCTTCTTCCGCCTCCTCTTCCAAGCCTCCGTCTTGTCGGGTTTGATGCTCCGGGCTTCCTCCCTTGCCTCCGTACTTGTCAATGTGAACCTATCATGCATATGTGACGGAGTATGAAGTAGCATACCATTCAATAGGGTAGGAAGGGGGCTCGCATAGAGGAACAGATTCACCTTTGGAGTCCATGACGACTTGGCGTAAGTTGGAGACCAAGATGTGGTAACGACCGTAGGTCGGGCTACATCAATATCTCTCGTGGGAACTCAAGGTTGACAAGATCTTCCGCATGCACAACTATAGCAATGATAAAATGATGGCCATGGCATCCCTCGAGTTCGATGAGTATGCCAACCTTTGGTGGGAACAAGTCCAACTCGCTCGCGAAGCAAATGAAGAGCCTCCAATCTCAACTTGGCAAGATATGAAGGCCCATATGCGATCCCGCTTTGTTCCTTCGCACTACCCGCGTGACCTCTTCAACAAGCTTCAAACGCTTAGTCAAGGAACAAAGACCGTGGAAGAGTACTTCAAGCAAATGGAGCTCAACATGATCCGTGCCAACATTGAAGAGCGAGAGGAACAAACAATGGCACGCTTCCTCAATGGCTTGAACCATTCCATCAAGCGCATCACCGAGTTCCAAAAGTACAACAACATGGTTGAGCTTGTGCACATCGCATCAAAGGCCGAGCGTCTAGTGCAAGAGGACATCAAGTACAACAAGCCAAAGACGTACTTCACCTACAAGCAAACACCATCCACTACTCCAACAACACCAAGTGGAGGCTCCTCAAGTACCACCAAGCTTCCCTTCAAGCCAACACTACCTCAAGGAAAACAACCCCCAAGTGGCAAATACACAAGGGATGATCAACCATTCAATGGTGAATGCTACAAGTGTGGAGGCAAAGAACACAAGTCGGCTGCATGTGGAAACAAGAAAGTTTTGTTCATCCATGACAACGGCGATGAAGAATACTTGAGTGAAGAAGAGTTTGATGCAAGGGTCAAGGAAGCCATGGCAAGGCAACATTTGGAAGAGGACCAAGAACTTCTTGTGTGTGACCATGACGCAAGTCCATCGCTTGTGGTCACAAGGGTCTTAACTACCCAAGCCAATGAGAATGAAGACCAACGCTCGAACATCTTCCAAACTCGTGCCGGCATCAATGGGAAGTCCATCAAAGTTGTCATCGATGGAGGGAGTTGCCACAATCTTGCAAGCACGGAATTGTGTGAGAAACTCAACCTCACCCTCCACCCGCGTAAACACCCCTACCATATCCAATGGTTAAGTGACCAAGGATCCGTCAAGATCAAGTACACCGTCTCGGTAACGTTCTCAATTGGGCCCTACAAGGACATGGTGGAATGTGACGTGGTCCCAATGACGGTTTGCCATATGTTGCTCGGAAGACCGTGGCAATATGACAAGCATGCTTTGCATGATGGTCACTCTAACACTTATACCTTCAAATGGCTTGATAAAACTTGTGTGTTGCAACCAATGACTCCTAGCCAAATAATTGTGGACAATGCAAAAGCTTTAGCGAGGGCGCAATACACAAAAACACCTTGTGAGAAGAGTGGTGAGCGAGAGAACCACACTATAGTAAGTGAGTGCCACAAGCCAAACTCGAGTGGAAAAACTAAGAGTGTTCTTCTTGCCACCAAAAGTGAGATGAGAGAAGTGCGGAACAACCCATCCATCTTGCACTATGTCCTTGTATGCAAGGGACTAGCGCAAGGAACTAATGACTTGACAAATGTTCCTCCTTCTTTGATGGCTATTTTGCAGGAATTCCATGATGTATTTGCCAAAGAGCTTCCTCATGGCCCTCCTCCTCTTCGTGGAATCGAGCACCGCATCGACCTCATACCCGGCGCCCCACTCCCAAACCGCGCCGCGTATCGCACAAACCCGGAAGAGATGAAGGAGATAGAACGACAAATCAACCAACTCGTTTCCAAAGGTTTGATCCAAGTAAGCACTAGCCCAAGCGCGGTCCCCGTGATTCTAGTTCCAAAAACGGATGATACGTTCGGTTATGCATGGACTGCCGTCCAATCAATGCTATCACCGTGCGTTATCGACATCCTATACCGCGTCTAGATGACATGCTTGATGAGTTATGTGGAGCCACTATATTTTCGAAAATTGATCTTCGTAGTGGTTACCATCAAATTCGCATGGCCGAAGGTGATGAGTGGAAAACCGCCTTCAAGACCAAGCTTGGTCTCTATGAATGGTTGGTTATGGCTTTTGGCTTATCAAATGCCCCATCTACCTTCATGCGCCTCATGAACCATATTTTGAGATCTCTCATTGGAAAGAGTGTCGTTGTTTACTTTGATGACATCCTTGTCTATAGCAAGTCACTAGAGGAGCATGTTACTCATGTTAGGGAGGTCCTTCAAATCCTTCGTCATGAAAAGCTTTATGCTAATCTCCCAAAGTGCACTTTTGCAACAGACAAGCTGATTTTCCTTGGTTTTGTTGTGTCTTCTAATGGCATTGAAGTTGATGTCTCAAAAGTTAAGGACATACGAGATTGGCCCATACCGACCAATGTTAGTGAACTTCGTAGTTTTCATGGGTTGGCTGGCTTTTACCGTCGCTTTGTGAAAGACTTTTCTACCATTGCTTGCCCCCTCAGCGAATTGACCAAGAAAAATGTCACGTTCGTTTGGGGAAAAGCACAACAAAAGGCTTTTGATGAGCTCAAAAAGAGGCTCACTGAAGCACCACTTCTTGCATTACCGGATTTCACAAAAACCTTTGAAATTGAATGTGACGCTAGTGGTATTGGCATTGGTGGCGTCCTTATGCAAAGTGGGCGTCCTATTGCATACCATAGTGAGAAACTTGATGGCGCACGCCTAAACTACCCCATTTATGACAAAGAGCTTTTTGCCTTGGTTCGTGTCCTTCAAGTGTGGCAACACTATCTTTGGCCCAAAGAATTTATCATCCATTCCGACCATGAGTAGTTGAAGTATCTTAAGAGCCAAGCCAATTTGAGTAAAAGGCACGCCAAATGGGTTGAGTTCATGGAGTCTTTTCCTTACATTGTCAAATACAAGAAGGGCAAATAAAATGTGGTAGCGGACGCCTTGTCTCGCAAAAACACAAACCTTCTTACGCGGCTCGAAGTAAATGTCTTGGGTCTTGATGACATCAAATCTTTGTACGCGTCCGACCCTTTCTTTGGACCAATTTTTGCAACATGTTTAATAGACAAAGGGATTGATGATTTATATTTGCATAAGGGTTTTCTTTTCAAACAAAACAAGCTTTGCATTCCGAAGTCATCTCTCCAAATTTTGCTTCTTCAAGAGTCCCATGGTGGAGGCCTTATGGGTCACTTTGGCCGTGACAAGACATATGACATACTGTCCACTCACTACTTTTGGCCAAAGATGAAGCGCGACGTGGAGCGCCATGTCCAACGATGCACTGCATGTATCCAAGCTAAGTACAAGTCTAACCCCTTTGGTCTTTATATGCCATTGCCTATTCCTCATGCACCTTGGTCGGACATTAGCATGGACTTTGTGTTAGGCTTGCCTAGATCTAAACATGGACATGATTCTATATTTGTGGTAGTGGATCGCTTTTCAAAAATGGCACACTTCATTCCGTTCCATAAGACCGATGATGCTTCACATGTAGCAAATTTGTTTTTTAGGGAAATAATTCGGCTACACGGTGTACCAAGAACAATCGTCTCCGACCGCGATGTCAAATTCATGAGCTACTTCTGGAAGACTCTCATGGCCAAGCTCGGCATCAAGCTCCTCTTTTCGTCCGCCTCGCATCCTCAAACCGATGGACAAACCGAGGTCGTCAATCGAAGCCTTGGCACCCTCCTCCGGGTGTTGATAAAGAAGAACCTTAAAGACTGGGAGGAATGTATTCCACACGCCGAGTTCGCCTACAACCGCGCCAAGCACTCCACCACCATGAGGAGCCCGTTCATGATCGTCTATGGTTTCGAGCCTCTCACCGCGCTCGATATCCTTCCACTACCGCTTCATGAACGTGCCAATATGGACGTTGTCAAGCGTGCCCAAACAATGAAGAAACTCCATGAAGACACAAGAGCTACGATCGAGCAACAAGTCCTTCGCCAAGCATCAAGGCTAAACAAGAACAAGAAAGAGATGATCTTTGAAGAGGGCGACCTTGTGTGGATACACTTAAGTAAAGACCGCTTCCCCAAGGAACGCGACTCCAAACTCAAGCCAAGAGGTGATGGACCATTCAAAGTGCTAAAGAGGATCAACAACAACGCCTACATCATTGATATCCCAACATCCAAGTATCTTGTGAGCTCGACGTTCAATGTCAAGGATCTCTCACCTTACCATGGAGAAGATATAGTTGTGAAGGTTGAAGAGTCGAGGACGACTCTTCCCCAAGGGGGGGAGCTGATGCAGCCCGTCCTACGGACGCACCTCCATCTACAACACCTAGCCCTCCCAGTGGACCAATGACTCGCGCTCGAGTTAAGCTCCTCCAAGCCAAGGTTAACTCGCTCCTTTCCTTGTGTGACTTCGACACACCCTTGGATGGCTTGCTACTTCATACGCATGCCCTGTGCATCATCAGGTACGAAGAGAAGGAACCAAGGGATGGAGGAACCAGAGCGGAAGCAACCGATCATGCCAGACTCAGTACTACTACGGATCAGGCGACCGGTACCGCGGATCAAGCGATGGCCCCGCCCAGCTAGAGACGCTCAGAGGAACCCAACCAAGGGCCGACGACCACGGTACTACCGGTGGTACTACCGCCCTCCTACCGCCACACAGCGATTCCGGAAGCTCCAGGCTCGCCAATTTACTACCGCCCGGGAGTACTATCGGTTGCGACCGGTACTACCGGTTGCCCGACCGGTACTACCGGTCCTGACTGAACCTGAACGCATCAGTTTGGCCCAAATACTGCACTCTTCCTATATTTTACCTTTTCATTCCGAAACTACCCCTGTTTATGTGGCAGGCCTATATATAGCCCCCACCCTTTATTGTAAACCCTAGACTTGGATAATAATAGATTAAGGACACCCCTTTGAGGATCTTTCAATCTATTGGTCTCATGCTCCTACCAAGGGGCACCCTATTATCCATCCTCCTCTTGGATCTTGCCTAGTGCGTTCAAGTTGTACAAGGCCTTGGGTTCTCGGTTTCTCACCCCCAAGTTGTCAAGGTCTCACCAAGCACCTCGTCCCCCGTTGTTGGCGTGGAGAGAGAGCTTCGCCCAACACCGATCCTAGAGATTATGTTGGACCGGTTGCCACCGGCGTGAGAGGTCGGCGTGTATCGTGATTTGTGTGCGTGTGTTCGTGGTTTCCATCCCCTTCTTCCCCCGACCACCGCTTTCCCCTCGTTTCTCGTGGAAATTCGTGAAAGATCGGGCCACCCCAAGGGGTTACCCCATAACACTGCACTTCACGTTCATCTTTGCAAGCAAGATGAAACAAACGAGTGATAGAATTATATTCCTTATAGTCTAATATGTGTTGAATGTCCTTGTTTAATCCACCAAAAACACGTGCAAGCATTTGTTCAATAGATTCAATAAGACCACATCGAACCATCCCCGTTTGCAATTCCTGATAATACTCTTCTACAGAATTTTTCCCTTGTTCCAAATGTGTCAGATTCTTTAGTAAATCACGTTGATAAGTGGGAGGCACAAAACGAACACTCATAGCAGTTTTTAAAGCAGTCCAAGTACTAGGAATAGTAGTAGGATTTAAACGACAATGCTCAGACCACCAAAGGGAAGCAAATTTAGTAAATTCACATGTAGCAGCACTAACACGCATATTCTCAGGATATTTTAAGCATGCAAAACGTTGCTCTACTTCCATCTCCCATGTAAGATATGCATCAGGATTATATTTACCCTCAAAAGATGGAATATTTAATTTAAGCTTTGCAACATGATCATCATCACGTACCGGTGGTCGAGCGTTGCGGTAGTAATGTCGGGGACGGCCAGCAGGTACCTGTGGAGGTTGTTCAACCTCCTCGTCAAACAGATCGCCATCGTCGGGGTCGTAGTAGTACCCGTCGTATGTCCCCAATGTCGCAGCAGCAGCCGCGGTGGAAGTCTGAGGTGCCTCAGCGGCAGCGGTAGGCCCGAGGTGCGCAAACGAACCAGCAGTACGACCCGTGATCGGAATGCGCCGTGCGCCATGCCGAGGTGCCAATGGGGCAGGTGCGAGTGCGGGTGCCGGCAATCTGTCCAAAACCTCCTTGAACCGAGCATCAAGCTTGTCGTTGAAGGATTTCTCGAGTCCATCAATCTTGTCCATGGCGTTGGTGAGCTTGGTGTCAAACTCCCCTAGTCGTGCATCCACATCTTCAGCGCGACCGACCAAGAGCTCGGAGAAGTGGGCATGTAGTTTTTGGTTCGTCATGGTGGCAGGGTTCCGCGAAGTATCTGTCATGGTTAGTCCTCTAAAAAGCACATGTATATATGCCTATAACTACGGAAATATGGTGGAAGGCACGCGTAATCCGTCAAGCAATATACGAAGCTCTTACAAGTTCTTACCAAACAGCAGGATAAAGGCGATGTGCAACCGCGAGAAGCAGTGGGTCCAGAGATTGAACCAAGCGATTACCAGGAGTCGAGACACCGCACGTGGAGAAATTTGTGGAGCTCTGGGAAGGCTTATCAAAGGGGTTAGCAATTATCAAAACATCAATGCAAATGTTGAAAGAATGCTCAAATACGGTACTATGCTGGTCCTAGGCTAGACCGTACTAGAGACGTGAGCCTAGATCACCAACGATGTCACGACGCGACACAACAAGCAATGTATGATGATATGGCACCCTGAAAAGCGAACCGAGATGTCGAAAATCACTATGATGGCGAGTGTCTAGAACTGATCTACGGGGTCTAAAAACAGGTTAGCCCCAAAAAAAATTGTCGAAATTTTTGTAGTATGCTCTGGAAAGCGCGCAGGTGCCAAAAAAATATCGCTATAACGGCCGATGGAGAAAAGTGATCCCCGGGGCCGAAAATCAGTATAGGGAGAAAAAATTTTTGGAGGCGGTTCCAGACTTTTTGCTCTCCTTCTGGACTTACGACCGAACTCTTAGCTTGACACGGACTCTATCTCAACACGGAAACAACAAGGAAGGAAAGTAAAAAGAAAAAAACTACGAAACAATAACTCAACTCGGACTCATGCCGCGACAGGAAAAGTGATCGGATCCGTGTCGCGGTAGGCAGACGGTGGCGGAGTTTTAGGGTTTATGGTGGTTGGGTGTATGGCGGCGGAATATGGTGGCGGAATATGGTGGCAGAATATAGTGGCGGTGATCTGCGAGGGTGGCGGTGACTACTATGATCAGAACTCGAAACTCTACGGGACGAGACACTAGGACCAGCAATTTGACGCGACGATGCAGACACAAATTCAACAATGCAAAACTGAAAAGATAATGCAAGGCGTAGATTGGTGATGGGATGGATCTAAACTCTAACTGTGTTTTTGGCTTTTTCGTGGGTTATAGGTAAAAACAGATCTAATCTACGAAAACAGTAAAATCTCACCGAGCAACCTGAAATCTGATACCACTTGATAGGGCTAAGGTGTCCGATCTTTCGATGAGATGGTGATAGTCGATTTGGTGGAGTTCGGGCTTGACGATCCGACTACACGTGCGAGCACGAGCGCCAATGCAATCGCTAGGCCAATCTCCTGGAGGTTACCGATCCTGCGGGAACACGATCAGCCTGACCAACGAGGGTCTTAATTCCAATCAAGATATTGCGGATTAAGATGAAAGCTTTATTGAAAAGGTGGGATCCTGTATAGGTGCGAAGTACAAGAGGGATGCTCGAGCCTTGGCGAAGTTGCTATGATGGCTAACTTAATGTCTAAACAAAATCCGAGTCTACGGTGACGGCTATGGGAAGTATTTAAGGAGGAAAAGGTGGGGTTTCGACCAGCCATAGAAGTGGTGGCCGAATCCAACCCTAGAAGTCCTTTTCTCCTCAAATACGGACTCGAAAAAGTGGCTAATTAAAATCCTGCGAAAATTACATGGGCCTGGTCCAAAATAAAGGTGTCGCAACACCATATTAAGCTATGGACGAATTTGTGAAGTATTAATCTTGAATATTTCGTCCAAGCCTTCTTTCTTCATTATGGTGGCCTCAAAGTTCTGAAATCTTAATCCGTGGCCTTCTCTTGAATCATCTCACGTTTGCTGCCATCTCCATGCATGGCCATGCTCCAATGCTTGTCCCTCTCATCCATGCTTGGCCCATCATTCCTAAGAGTAATAAATACATCTGATTTATGCAGCATCATATTCTCATGTATGTGAGGAATAGTTCCAAGAAACGAAAGTACCTGATAGTTAAGTTGTTTGGCACGAGATCTTGTGATAGGTCCTTGTATGTGTGTAGCTGTAGGTACAACGGTTGTATCAATAGATGGGATGTCCACATCACACTAGGCCAAGAGTTGTGTACTGATTTCATTTCGGCGTCTCTTCCATCTAGCTATGGGCAGTTCATTTCGAACTACCATATGCATGGGGTGGAGAAGGGCCTTAATGAGTTATGCGGGATGCTAAAAACAGCAGAAAGTGACATGAAGTGTGCAGGGCATAGCCATGTGATGGCTATGCAGAACAAGCCTAGCTTCAAGAAAAAGGGTACTTCTTGGAAGAAGGGCAAGGCTAAGGATACGATCCCTAAGCCTGCACCCAAGCAAAAGGCTAGACCTGCAGATGACACTGAGTGCTTCTTTTGTCATGAACATGGCCACTGGAAGAGAAACTGCAGCAAGTACCAGCTTCTTTGAAGAAGATTGGAAGTAAGAGTACTTCCCACTCAGGTACGCTTGTTGTAAATGTTGTGGACATTCTTCTCGCTGATTCCTATGTTAACTCTTGGGTATTTGATACCGGATCGGTTGCTCATATTTGCAATTCGATGCAGGGGCTAATACGGACTAGAGAAGTGCAGAAAGGCGAAGTGGATTTTCACGTCGGATATAAAGCAAGGGTTGCTGCATTGTTCGTCGGCGTCATGCAACTTCACCTTCCGTCAGGATTTATTATGGAGTTGAATAATTGTTATTACATTCCTAGTATGGGTCAAAACATTTTATGACCTTCATGTTTGATGAGGGATGGTTATTCATTCGCGAGTGCAAACAATGGTTGTGTAATCTCTAAGAATGCTATGTTTATGGCTCATGCTCCCATTGTGAATGGGTTATTTATTTTAAATCTTGATGATGCATCTGTTTACAATGTTAGTGCTAAAAGGCTTCGGCATAATGATTTGAGTCCTACCTATTTATGGCATTGTTGTTTGAGGCATATAAGTGAAAAGCGCATGAAGAAGCTCCATGGTGATGGTCTTCTAACTTCGTTTGATTTTGAATCATATGAGACATGTCAGGCTTGTTTACTTGGAAAGATGACCAAATCGCCTTTTTCGGGTTTACCCGATGATGTAGCCCGACCTACAGTCGTTACCACATCTTGGTCTCCAACTTACGCCAAGTCGTCATGGACTCCAAAGGTGAATCCGTTCCTCTATGCGAGCCCCCTTCCTACCCTATTGAATGGTATGCTACTTCATACTCCGTCACATATGCATGACAGGTTCACATTGACAAGTACGGAGGCAAGGGAGGAAGCCCGGAGCATCAAGCCCGACAAGACGGAGGCTTGGAAGAGGAGGCGGAAGAAACCAAATGCTCTCTGTCGCCAAAGACTAGCGACTGGCGATGGTACCGCCCGGCCATCGCCTCGCTACCGCCAAGAATGCATTTATGCTAATGAAGCCAAATACTCTCCGCGGTACTATCGACTGAACCAGTACTACCGCCTTACTACCGCTCCCCGCTCAAGACGGGAGGAAGTCCCAGATCGCAAGCGGTACTACGGATCTGGACCAGATACTGGTCAGCCAGACTATCGGACCCAAGCCTGTATTACCGGTCATGTGTGCTCACACAGACTTGTTGGGCCTTCGGCCCATGTACCCCTCTAGCTCGTCCAAACCCTAGCTTTATCCCCAAACTACCCTTGTTTAGTGGTTGGCCTATAAATAGAGCCCCCACCCCTCATGTATCCCTTAGGCATAGATGATAGACTAAAGACAACCCCCATTGTGGAATCTCTAGTTTTGCCTCATCCCCTTTACCAAGGGGACCGACTATCGTCACCAACCTCGATTGGACTTTGCATCACGCATCCATCGTTGAACAAGGCCTTGGAGTTCGATGTCTCGTCTCCAAGTTGTCAAGACCCTCCCCAAGGTGTTCTTCCCTCTCCGATGTGGATTTGAGGGAGCACGTTGACCGATCTTTCCTTGCGAGGATTCTATCGGACCGGTGGCCACCGTTCGGGAGCAATCGGCCTTGTATCGTGTGAGTTTTTGCGTGTGTTCATCGTGTTCTTCGCGAGGTGTGTGTTCGCTTCCGCTACCTTCTCCCTTTCCCCTCGCTTTCCCATCGATTTGACCACGAGATCCGTGAAGATCAGGCACCCAAGAGGTTAACCCTTCCATCATCTGGTATCTGCAGCTTTTGGTTGCCACAGATTTCTCATCGATTTGGTCTTTTCCCCATAAATTCAAAATTTCCACCAAAAATAGCCCCAATTCGTGTTTTGGATCGATCTGTGATTTGAGTGCGTTTTGGTAGGTTTTGATCCATGGATTACTTGCTAAACTTGTTGATCTAACTTCCTTTGCGTTCCCATGGCCTAATTCCTTGATTTCCCCCTTCGATTTGGTGTTTTTCTTGAAGATTTTCCGCCCAAATCACCCCAAAATCGCGAAAACGCGTCGGATCTGGGTTTCTCTGTCTCGAGCGGTACTACCGCTCCAAATCTACGGTACTACCGCCAACCGGTACTACCGGGCCCAAAATCCGGTACTACCGCCCAAGACAGAAAGAAAACAGCAGGTTCCAGATTTCAGCCTCTCACCGTTTTGAGCATAACTTTTGCATCCGAACTCGGATTTTGGTGTTCTTTAGCTCGTTTCGAAGAGGAGAAGGAGCTCTACATCATCATCCACGTTGTTCATGCTATCTACTCCATCCAAATTCCGTGAGCAAGGCGGAATCCAACAATAAAGGGTGAAGATCGTCGACGAAAGGTATAAACATTCCGCGACTTCTCCCCACTTGCATTTCTTTGTGAACCCCACTATCTTTGTGAGCAACAAACACCTATTGAGACTAGTTCCGCTTATGATTGCTTGGGCTATGCACATTTGATACCTTGTAGATTCCGAGCAAACATTGTGAGCGCTATCTTATATAGTTATCTTGTATAGTTGTTGGCACAAGGAAGAGGCAAGTGAAAAAGAAAAAGAAAGAAAGAAAAAGAGACAAAAAAATAGAAAAAAAAAAGAAAAGAAAGAAATATACATGTGCCTCATAGAATAGGAAGCGCAAGCTCGATGAACATCATATAGATGGTACTTATTGTGCATATCTTGTAGCCCACCAATTTTGTGCAATCGAACTAGCATCTCTCCTTGTAATTGTGTGACACGAGCTTATAGTCTTCGCTAGGTAATCATTTGGTTCTTAGCTCACCTTCTCCGTCGCACAAGTCCCATTTATCCCACCGTGTGTGTTTCCTTGTACATATTTCCTATCTTGTGGATTGACTTGTTTGCTTTGTGATCATTGTGGTTCTTTACTTGCCATTACAATATCTTGATTTCGGATTGTTTCTTGACATGCCACTTTCCATACCTATCCACCATAGGCCTTGTGTGTGTGTGTTTTTTGGTTAGTAGTTGGTTTTGGTGTTCCGCGTGAACTTCACTTTGCTTGATTTATTGCTCTCAAGTGTGGCCACTTGCACGATACGATCTTCCAAGGTAAAGTAAGGTTTGACGTTGTATCCCTAACTCCCACTACCACTTCCATATACACCGCTTGGTCTTGTGCATCATGTCTAGGGACTCCGGAACCGAGGATGATATCTATGAAGAATCCATGATGAGCCACCATGACTACGACTCCACAAGCATAGAGGACATGACGGAGCACAACACCGACAATGGATCTGCATGCTTTGAGGACCCGGAGCACTACACCGACAATGGCTCCACATGCTTGGGTGATATGGAGTACTACACCAACAATTACTCCCCAAGCATGGATGACTTCGAGTGCGACATCGACGACGCCTCGCCAAGCATGGAGGACACGGAGAACTTCATCGATTTTGATGGATCCTCCACGAGCCATGAAGAATTCCTCCACCGCGTGGAGATGGAAGCCTACTACGCCAAGCAAGAGGAGGCGCATCATCAAGAATCCATGACCTTCAAGGCCAAGAGTGCCACACCAAAGGGCACCACCTACTTCGATGATCCACCTCCAAGGCGACAAGCGCCACCATCGACACGGCATCAAGTGTCACCACCTAGATGGCGTCAAGCTCCACCATCTCCAAGGCGCCAAGCTACATCACCTCCAAGGCGCCAAGATCCACCTCCTACCCAAAGAAGAGTGGCGTCCAAACATCATATACATCAAGAGGCGCCAAGAAACAAGAATCTTCATCGACAAACATCCTCTCATGAGCATCGCCACCATAAGGAGGATACAAGAAATCGTCTAAGGCATCTTCGCCACCAAGACGAAGAATTCAAGATGAGCACCAACCATCATGCTCAATCAAGCTCAAGAAGGCACCACAAGCACAAGAAGAGTGCCAAGGCAAATGATCACCGTCGCGAGCGTCATGTGGATGACCAAGTGCTTCACCAACATCAACCATCGGCAAGGCACGCCAGTGACCTCCGTCGACACCGTCATAAGGCACCTACAACTACTAGTGCCACCACCAAAATGGCACCAAGAGCAAGCCTTCGTCCACGCCATCAAGCTTCGATGCCTACGCTTGACTTCCACGGCCTCGCCAACGAGGAAAATGTAGACCTCTACTTCGCCAAGTTGGATAGCATGAGCCTACCTCCGCCACTACTACAAGATGGCCACAAGACGGTCGAGCATGGGATTTTCCCTTCGACCATGGAGGCGAGCAATGATGCCCATCTTATGGCATCCAACCTTGAAGGCGACAAGGTCAAGAATGGTGAGCATGGGATTTTCGCTTCACCAAAGGAGGCGCTTGGAGTTGAGGAACACGAGCCTACCCCTATAAGCTTGAGTGATTATGTGGTACCAATCCCATGTGAGTATGAGAGCCACTTAGCCCACTTGAGTGAGAACAAGAGTGAGATGAGTGACTCCACCTTATGTGAGATTGAGTTCTTCCACTTTGAGGGCATGAGTGATACACCGAGTGAGTTGAGAGTGGTAGTTGATAGGTCAAGTGAGACCATTCCTATTTCTAACAACTTACCCTCTACCTCAAGTGTGTTCTCTTATGTTGTGATAGGTTCCATGGATGAAGAAGCTCCAAGCCATGAAGCAATGATGCCTCAATTGGAGAAGATGTACATGGTGCACGAAGATGATGCTACGCCATGGCTACATCAAGAAAACGAAGTCGTCCACAAGGACGCCACTACTTCCACAACACCCACTTCATATGAGAGGTATGACCAAGGTAAAAATAAGGGTGTTGATGATGCCATGATCCCACTAGTGGACATGATGAATTGTGAGGATATGCATGCTATTGATGATACTTGTGACATTACATATGCTTCATTCATATTCCCATGTGATGCTTTGCCTTTGCATAATATTGCTCATGTGGAATTGTTTGATTACGATACCATTGCCATAAACATGCCATGCTATGCATCTTGTGTGTATCCTCCAATTGCTTCGGACATGCTTTGTCATGTTAGTCATTCAATTTCTCCTGTTGCTTGCAATAAGTTGAATAATTTGTCTATCAATTGTTTTGCTTGCAACAATACTTTTCACATGGATTATAACGAGATAGCCCCCATAGCTTTCTCAATTTTTGGAGATTTTGATGATTGCCATGATAAGCATGTTCCCCACTTGCATACTCACCATGCATCTATTTCATACTTAATTGACATTAATGGTGATGTACACAAGAAGAGATACGTCATGATGGATGATGTGTATCTCTACCATGCACACACGTTCTTCCTTTTGTGTTTGATGTGTGTAGGTACCCGCATTATCATGTCAACCTTGGTTGAGCACGAGTTGACAAAAAGAGCTCTTGAGAGCATCCCACAAGTGAGTTCAAGATCGAACCCAGCTCTGATACCTTTTCCATGCTTTGCATCTTTCATGTTGGCAAATTGCTCTTTCCTATGGTTTGATTGCAAGCATGTTGATGGTATTATCTCACCTTGTGACATTCATGCTTCTTCGCTTTTAGATAATGATGCTTTGTGTGTTGCAACAAAAATGTTGAACATTTTCTCTTTCCGATGTTTTGGGTGCAACCACAATTCTATTAAGAGCATGTATTGTCATGAGAGCTTCCAAGAATCTCGTCTTGTTGTTGCAACAAACATAAGGACCACTTGCTCTTTCATTTGGTTTGTTTGCAAATATGTTGTTTTTGCTTCCGCTTGGGATACTCATTTTCCCATGATATTTGCTTTCGATGATTTGTGTGTGACATCCAACATGTCAAACAATTTCTCTTTCCAATGGTTGGTTTGCACACATATTGTTGTTGCTTTGGACATTCTTCCTCGTGTGTTTTTGCCACATTCTTCTATTCTTGCATCAAAGATGTTGTTTGAAATTTGGATCCAATGCTTTGAATGCCCCACTAATACGTTATATGGAGTTTTTGTGTTTCCACATTTGGATGATGTTCAAACGATTTCCATGCACTTTGACCTTGCATATGCATCCCATTTGCTATACATGCATTGTACTAATAGTGTTGTGAACAAGAATGGACATGCCACATTTGACATGCTCCTCTATCACGCACGAAAATATTTTGCTTGGTCTTTGTTGTGTGAAGGTACAAGTGCATACACGTCAACCTCTACCAACCACGTGTTGACAAGAAGATTCGAAGAGAGTTACCTATAGCTACCCTTCATCGAGCTATCTCTACAAGCTAAGGTGACTCCCTTCTACTTGAGGACTCATGTAATAATCTTCATGAATTGGCTACGCTTTGAGTGTTGCTTTGCTTTTGTTGTGAGCTTTGTAGGCTTCATGGAAGGTGAAGGAACATTGAAGTGTTGTCAAGTCAATATTCTCGAGGACGACTATATGGTGAACCCCAGGATCAAGAAGGTCTCTCGACCGCTTCTACTTGGTGATGAGCATGTAGAGTCGAGGACGACTCTTTTTGAAGGGGGGGGAGCTGATGTAGCCCGACCTACGGTCGTTACCACATCTTGGTCTCTAACTTACGCCAAGTCGTCATGGACTCCAAAGGTGAATCCGTTCCTCTATGCGAGCCCCCTTCCTACCCTATTGAATGGTATGCTACTTCATACTCCGTCACATATGCATGACAGGTTCACATTGACAAGTACGGAGGCAAGGGAGGAAGCCCGGAGCATCAAGCCCGACAAGACAGAGGCTTGGAAGAGGAGGCGGAAGAAACCAAATGCTCTCTGTCGCCAGCGGTACTACCGGACCTGGCGATCGGATTACTACCGCTCACTACCAGCAATGCATTTACGCCAATGTAAGCAACACATCCTCATCTCGGGTACTACTGACCGAACCCAGTACTACCGCCTCATGCAAGACTACCGCCTCAAGACTACCGCTTCTACTACCGCTCCCCGCTCAAGATGCCGAAGGAAGTCCCAGGACTGCAAGCGGTACTACCGGATCTGGACCCGGTACTACCGGTCAGCGGTACTACCGGACCCAAGCCCGGTACTACCGGTCATGTGTGCCTGCGCGCACCTGTTGGGCCTTCGGCCCATGTACCCCTCTAGCTCGTCCAAACCCTAGCTTTATCCCCAAACTACCCTTGTTTAGTGGTTGGCCTATAAATAGAGCCCCCACCCCTCCTGTATCCCTTAGGCATAGATGATAGACTAAAGAAAACCCCCATTGTGGAATCTCTAGTTTTGCCTCATCCCCTTTACCAAGGGGACCGACTATCGTCACCAACCTCGATTGGACTTTGCATCACGCATCCATCGTTGAACAAGGCCTTGGAGTTCGACGTCTCGTCTCCAAGTTGTCAAGACCCTCCCCAATGTGTTCTTCCCTCTCTGATGTGGATTTGAGGGAGCACGTTGACCGATCTTTCCTTGCGAGGATTCTATCGGACCGGTGGCCACCATTCGGGAGCAATCGGCCTTGTATCGTGTGAGTTTTTGCGTGTGTTCATCATGTTCTTCACGAGGTGTGTGTTCGCTTCCGCTACCTTCTCCCTTTCCCCTTGCTTTCCCATCGATTTGACCACGAGATCCGTGAAGATCAGGCACCCAAGAGGTTAACCCTTCCATCACCCGAGAGAGCGACAAACTTGTTGGAACTCATACATACTGATGTATGTGGACCAATGAGCACGACGGCCAGAGGAGGATATCACTACTTCATTACTTTCACTAATGATTTCAATAGATATGGTTATGTCTACTTAATGAAGCATAAGTCTGAAACTTTTGAAAAGTTCAAGGAGTTTCAGAGTGAGGTAGAGAATCAACGTGGCAAGAAAATAAAGGCTTTGCGATCTGATCATGGAGGTGAATATTTGAGTCATGAATTTTGCAATCGTCTTAAGAGTTGCGGAATTGTTCCACAGCTCACGCCGCCCGGAACGCCTCAAAGAAACGGGGTCTCCGAACGACGCAATCGAACTTTGTTGGACATGGTTTGATCGATGATGAGCCAGTCGGATTTACCATTATCATTTTGGGATTACGCTCTAGAAAAGGCAGCTTTCACACTTAATAGGGTACCATCTAAATCCGTAGTTAAGACACCATATGAGATGTGGAATGGAAAGAATCCCAGTTTGTCTTTTCTAAAGATTTGGGGTTATGATGCTTTTGTCAAACGACTTCAGTCGGACAAGCTAACACCCAAATCGGATAAGTGCATTTTCGTGGGATATCCAAGGGAAACCTTAGGGTATTACTTCTACAACCAAGAAGAGGGCAAAGTGTTTGTCGCTCGTAGCGGTGTTTTCCTAGAGAAAGAGTTTCTCACAAAGGGAACGAGTGGAAGGTCGGTGCAACTTGAAGAAGTTCAATATGAGCCAGTCGGGGATGCTTCTACAAGTGATGCTATTGTATCATAACAAGTTGAGGAACCCGTGGCAATAGAAGCACCACAACCACGAAGGTCGGCGAGGCTCCACGAAGCGCGGGAATTATTATTGTTAGACAATGATGAGCCTGCAACCTATGCAAAAGCGATGGTAGACCCAGACTCTGAGAAATGGCTGATCGCCATGAGATCCGAGATAGAGTCCATGGGAGACAATCAAGTTTGGAACTTGGTTGAACTACCTGATGGTTTTAAAGCCATCGAGTGCACATGGATCTATAAGAAGAAGATTGATATGGATAGAAATTTTCACATCCATAAAGCTCGACTTGTTGCAAAAGGTTTTCGACAAGTTTAAGGAGTTGACTACGACGAGACTTTCTCGCCCATAGCGATGCTTAAATCTATACGGATTATTCTAGCCATTGCTGCATATTTCGACTATGAAATATGGCAGAAGGATGTTAAGACGGCTTTCCTAAATGGAATCCTAACTGAGGACGTGTATATGATGTAGCCCAAAGGTTTTATCGATCCAAACAATGCTGGAAAGGTATGCAAACTTCTAAAGTCTATTTATGGGCTGAAGCAAGCATCTCGGAGTTGGAACATTCGATTTGATGAAGTTGTAAAGGAGTTTGGGTTCATCAAAAATGAACAAGAACCTTGTGTTTACTAGAAGGAAAGTGGGAGAGCGCTTGTATTTCTAATCTTATATGTATATGACATATTGCTGATTGGAAATGACATTCCTATGCTCGAGTCTGTTAAGACCTCATTGAAAAATAGTTTTTCGATGAAGGACTTAGGAGAAGCGGCATATATTCTGGGCATCAAGATCTATAGAGATAGATCAAGGAGGCTAATTGGATTAATGTTATGGGGTAACCCCGGGGTTGGCCTGATCTTTCACGAATTCCACGAGGAACGAGGGGGAAAGCGGTGGTCGGGGGATGAAATCGAGGGAGGAGATGGAAACCACGAACACACGCAAACCAAAACACGATACACGCCTATTCCTCACACCGGTGGCAACCGGTCCAACATAATCCCTAGGATCGGTGTTGGTGGCTCGCTCCACGCCAACAACGGGGGATGAGGTGCTTGGTGAGATCTTGACGACTTGGGGGCGAGAAACCGAGAACCCAAGGCCTTGTACAACTTGAACGCACTAGGCAAGATCCAAGAGGAGGGTGGACAATAGGTGCTCCTTATCAAGGAGCATGAGACCAATAGATTAAAAGATCCACAAGGGGTGTCTTAATCTATCATTATCCAAGTCTAGGGTTTACATATGAGGGGTGGGGCTATATATAGGCCAACCACATAAACAGGGGTAGTTCTGGAATAAAACTGGAAGTTTGGGCGAAATTGGGGGTTACATGGGCCAGGCCCAAAAGGCTTTAACATGCCTGGCGTCGGTCGGTCCGGAGACTCCGGTCTGGGCCGGAGACTCCGGTTAATCTCCGGACCCGTCTCCGGAGGGGGCTTCTGGCTGTCCCGGGCCTGGGTCTCTGGCCTAGACCGGAGGAAGGTCCGGAGACTCCGGTGTAGGAGACCGGAGACTCCGGTGTGCAGAGCTCCAGCAGCTTCTTCTCCTGGTCCTGCTTCCTCGGTGGCTTGGTGTGGTGGTGTTGCTTCATGTCTGAGGATACACAACGTAGATGCATGAAGTAGCAAGCCATCCAAAGGTAGGCCAAAATCACATGAGGAAAGGAGCGAGTTAACCTTGGCTTGTAGGAGCTTGGCACGGGCGCGAGTCATTGGTCCACTTGGGGGACTAGTGTAACACCCTCAGAATCGGCCCTATGCAAGTTTCATCGCTTCCCGCCAAAACCCGCATAGAAACGATTCAAAGGTGCCCACCAGGCACTTGCGTGCGGGTGGAAAACGAAGTAATATCATTACACAATAGTCCTCGATGGAACCCACAAAACAGATATATACAACAGCGACTCAGAGAGTCAAGAATACAGATATACAATACAAAGATCCAAATCACCTGGAAAACGATACAGCGTCCGAGTACGGACAAGATGCAAATTGAGCTAAGAGCCCTGAAGAATAACCAATGGCGTCCATAACCCTGCCCAGGCCAAGCCGGAAGGGTAACCCTGCTAACAACGTCGATCTCAAAACCTGCTTAAACAAAAGGGGTGCCGACAAAGGGCAAAGGAAAAGAGAGCGGTCAAGATCGAGGCCAGTACACGGCGAGACTAGAATTCGGCGGTCCTCGCCTACATAGGTATGGTGGACTGAGCGGCAGCGCGGCATGCACTAAACAACCTATAGAGACTCGAGATAACTGTCGGCTATCAGAGAGGGATAAGAAAGACCTATTCGGAACCAACCTGATTCTACCACCAACATACCCATCCTGGTATTTCCCCCTCGAGACCAAACGAGGAAGTCAACCGAGGAACTCACACAGTTGGCAGTTTTATTCATTCCGTTATAGTTGCGGCAATTACTAGGCAAATATAGATAGCATGAGTCATCCTGATATAATAAGCAAAGGCGCTTTTTAGTTAAACATTCCGTTGTAGTTGCAACACTTACTAGTCAGATACGATTAGCATGAGATATCCCAAACCCAGCAGTTGTTGGTACTTTTATTTAGCCATTCCGTTGTAGTGAAGCTGATTACTAGTCATATCGGATACAAGTCAATTTATAACAGTAAACTTTAGTTATAGTTGTCTATGATCGAGAACTGTGCTCCAAGTCGTCCATAACCGCGGACACGGCTTCTCGAAAAGATTAAACCCTCTGAGGGTGCACCAAAGTTTCCACACGCACCTACACCCTTGTTGTCGATCGGTAGGTACAAGATCACAAAACATACACCCAACGGTATGTCGACGGGTTTCGGACACGACGCTTCCTGCAGACCCAAAGCAAGCACGGGGCCACCCCACTAAGCTACCCAGAAGAAGTCGGCCGGTCTCCGAGACGGACCTGTGGTTTGCGCTGCTGGTCAGACGATCGGGAACCCGAAAGTGTGGGGCTTGTCGACATCACAAAACACTCGCTTACCTAAGCAGACAGGCGCCCACGCCAAGAATCGTAAATAAAGCAGTAAAGCATGGCATGAGTACCAGATAGTGATAAAGCTCCAAACTACTTTGTGGCCCCCAAGACAAAGACTTTGGAATCAGTACTAAATCGATGGGGTGCCCACACACCCCACGTGGTTAGCGCTCGATCTCTAACAGGTGTCAAGAACTCGGGGTCCTACGGGACACCAGTGAGCGGTTAAAAACCAAATATTGTCTATTACCCACCGGTGCCTCTGCATTATTTACCTAATTCAATTTTAGTTATTAAACAGTAATTAAAGCCATGATCATCTCCAACATTAAACATGCGGCAATACTCCAACAATTGTGGTGCGACACGCGACACTTGAGCAAGCAAGCGATCAATGACGCTGAGGTCCAACTATCTACCAATCAACAGGTAATAGGATGTGTCCAAGGCAATATAAGGCTGCAAGGGATATCACGGGTACGAAAACTAGAGCATCGCAACACAGATAGCAATAGATCAACATGGGGGAATAAATACTATAAAAGTAAGATAGGTAGAAAGAGGGAGGTGCTCGCCTGGAAAACATTGCCGACGGTTCATCCGAAGATCGGGTCGACACTCGCATCAACTCAACGGCCTAATCCGCGAAGAAGCAAAGCACTAGAAGAAACACCGGATGCAATATTTAATACTATGGCAAAAGATCCGGCATGATTATGATATGATGCAGATGCGGTGCAATTAGGCAATATTAAGCGGAACCGAGGTCCCGACAATTAATTATTAGGTTCGAGTTATTTATCTACCCCGCAAATTAAGTGTTGGCTTAACAGGGCGAAACATGGCATCGGTTCGCTACACCCATTTAAATGGAGTCCGGAATAAGACAACGATATCCCGCAGATGGACTCCATATTTAATTTAGGTGAATCGCCTAAATACCCCCAACAACCACAATATGTATGCGAGTACGAACAATTTAATATGCAACAAGTTTGTATTTCATTTATAAAATAGGGGTGCAGAAAGGGGTCACACATCGAATGGCGATCTTGGGATTCCGAGGGTTCGGGAGGATCGGTCTTCGGGGTCGGGGGTCTCGGCGTCCGTGACGAAGATCATGGCATCCGTGTAGAAGACCTTGGGGTTTCGGCTCTGATTGCCGATGTCGGTCTCGATGGCGAACTTGAGTCTCGGAGGGGTCAGGCTAGGAATTCTGTGAAGGAGATCTTGGGGTTCGACGGCCTTGGGCATTGGGTCCGGGAAGAAATACTTGTCGCATCTGATGGATGGTCCTCGGTCATCGGATCCAGGCAGTGGTACTTGATGGTACGTGATGAACTTGTGACATGGGCTCAAGCACCGTTGTAGGAGACCTTCGGTTGCACTTCCATCCTATGGTTGAAGCTGTAATAGCCCAAAGCATAACATCATCACACCACTATGTCGATCGGAGATTACGATTAGAGGTCACAACACCAACGCTACACCATCACATGACTCCACCTTACCATCTGTGTAAGATCTTTACCTAGGAAGGACTGGGTGATACAACACCACGGTTCTGAGCCTCAAATGTAACATTGCGGAATAAGCGCCATGCTGGGCGGTTCGCTTGGCACGCACTGTAGCGTACAGAGCCCGGGAGACGCATTTAACGCAGAGAGCGGAGGATGGGCGCGAGGAGGCGCAGACGGCGCATGATGGTCGTTGTGCCAGGCATCATCGTGAGCACAAGGCGGAAGGGGACCAGCGGAGGTGCTGCTTAGCGGGCGGGCGATGCGCAAGAACGGTTCGCTTGCTTAACGCGCCTGTAGGAGCCGGATCAGAGAGGAGAACCGGTGGCGGGGAGAGGTGAGGGCGATAAGATGCGTGGTCACCGAGGAGGAGGTCGCCGTGGGCATAAGACCGGGAGGCGACGACCATGACAGGGTGAAGCATGGACGGCCGTGGCGTGGCCGGAGATGTAGAGAAGGGCGCTGGTTGCAGGGGGAAGCGTTCGAGGGTGAGGTCGGGGAAACAGACAGAGGGAGGGGCTCGCGCAGGGCCGACGTCGAGGAGGAAGAGGAGCTGGGCGACACGGCGGGCTCGGGCAAGCATGTGGTCGGCGGGCGTGGCGTCAAGAGGAGCCCGGTAGGAGACGTGGCCATGGGCTTGTTGACGGCGGGCGGCTGGCCAAGGGGTGGAGGCCGGAGCGGGGTCACGAGGAGGACAGAGCAGCAGGGAGGGGCAGCGCCATGGCAGCGTGCGGCCGTGGGAGGGGAAGGTCGACGACAGGTGGGGTCGCGAGCAGAGGAGGCGAGGTCGGCAGGTGCCCCGGCTGGGAGAGACGCCAGGAGGTGGGCGACGGACTGCCAGGGGCCGGGCTCCGGAAGAGGCGAGGCGACGACGCCTGGACGAGAGGAGCGGGAGGTGGGGAGGCCTGGCGGGGAGGTGGGGATCGGGTCTGGGTGGGGTTATGGGAGTGGGGCCGGGGTTGGACCAAAGTGAAGGGGTGTGGTGGCGTGTCGCTTGCCAAGGGGCAAAGGGCGGATGAGGGAAAGAAAGGGAGGCGGTGGGTAGAGAAGCTAGGGTTTGGGGGTAGGTTTGGTAGATTAGGTTTCACCGGTTGGGCCTTTGGGCCTGACCGGTTTGGGTCTAGGTAGTATTTTACTAGGCCGGGTAGTAGGTAGTCTGGTCCGGTTGGGCCTCTGGCCTGACCGATCGGACTGCCTCCCCGAAAAAACTTTTTTTTATTATTAATTTATTTTTAAAACATTTTGTAAATACTTTTTAGACAAATAAAACATCTGAACAGACCGAGGTTTTAGTTTAAGATTAAAGGAGAGGGCTAATTAGAAAACAACTTAGGCTTTTATGAAAATAGTTTTTATGCAAAATATATGCATGATGATGTCATGATGATGCACAGAGATACCGACAGGTGATTTCTAGTAGTGGTTTTTATCCGGGGTGCTACAATTCGACACCACTAACAATGGATCTCGCCCTCGAGATCCGCCTCATGGTACCGGGAAGAAGGGCGGCGATCTGAATCTTCTCGCATCGTGTAGATCCTCGCGACACCACTAACAAGAGGTCATTGTCCGCGATCGTCAAGAGAACACTCCGGGAACAAAGGGCGAAGGTAGAGGTATCCACAAATAAAGCCACCTCTAACTTCGATAGAAGGAGAGAAAAGATGCGGCCTATCCCACTTCAATGTACAAGAGCGAATAGAAAGGGTAGTCGGCATGGGGGCCAATCCATCACGCACCCAAACTATTACTCCGCACAATCAGTAGAAAAGCGTGCAGCCATTCTCGAGTCGATCAAGATCTTGACAATCGATGTTCGAATAAAGGAGTGATGCAGCTCAGATCGGACCTGGCGAGAGGATGTCAGCCGTGGAAAACACCGGAAGGCACAACAAGGAACAGAGAGAAATCCAACAGATGAAGGATTCCTCAGATAGCACGAAGACCAGATGTAGACACACCGTTACCAAAAGAGGAAGCGAAACCCTGAAGGCACCACGGAAATACCACCCACGAGAAACCCTGGACTAGAAGAAGGTAAGAGAGCAGATTCAAAACACGCAGAGGTAAGGGGAGAACAGCAGAGGGGTAAGGAGTAAAACAGACCTAATCAGATCTATCCAACCGATTTTTCCAAAATAGTTTTTGACACTCTACTTCGGCCGTTAGCTAGGTTATCCTACAGGCTGGACTTGTGGGGTATCGCAACTGCTGAGCTCTGATACCACTCTGTAACACCCTCAGAATCGGCCCTATGCAAGTTTCAGCGCTTCCCGCCAAAACCCGCATAGAAACGATTCAAAGGTGCCCACCAAGCACTTGCGTGCGGGTGGAAAACGAAGTAATATCATTACACAATAGTCCTCGATGGAACCCACAAAACAGATATATACAACAAAGGACTCAGAGTCAAGAATACGAATATACAATACAAAGATCCAAATCACCGAAAGCGATACACGTCCGAAAGTACGGACAAGATGCAAATTGAGCTAAGAGCCCAAGAATAACCAATGGCGTCCATAACCCTGCCCAGCCAAGCCGGAAGGGTAACCCCGCTAACGACGCCGATCTCAAAACCTGCTTAAACAAAAGGTGCCGACAAAGGGCAAAGGAAAAAGAGAGAGCGGTCAAGATCGAGGCCAAGACAGCGAGACTAGAATTCGGCGGTCCTCACCTACATAGGTATGGTGGACTGAGCAGCAGCGCGGCATGCACTAAACAACCTATAGAGACTCAGATAACTGTCGGCTATCAGAGAGGGATAAGAAAGACCTATTCGGAACCAACCTGATTCTACCACCAACATACCCATCCTGGTATTTCCCCCTCGAGACCAAACGAGGAAGTCAACCGAGGAACTCACACAGTTGGCAGTTTTATTCATTCCGTTATAGTTGCGGCAATTACTAGGCAAATATAGATAGCATGAGTCATCCTGATATAATAAGCAGTGGGCAGTTTTAGTTAAACATTCCGTTGTAGTTGCAACACTTACTAGTCAGATACGATTAGCATGAGATATCCCAACCCAAAGCTTGTTGGTACTTTTATTTAGCCATTCCGTTGTAGTGAAGCTGATTACTAGTCATATCGGATACAAGTCAATTTATAACAAGAAACTTTAGTTATAGTTGTCTATGATCGAGAACTGCTCCAAGTCGCCCATAACCGCGACACGGCTTCTCGAAAAGATTAAACCGCAGGGTGCACCAAAGTTTCCACACGCACCTACACCCTTGTTGTCGGATCGTAGGTACAAGATCACAAAACATACACCCAACGGTATGTCGACGGTTTTGACACGACGCTTTCCTGCACCAAAGCAAGCAGGGGGCCACCCCACTAAGCTACCCGAACGAAGTCGTCGGTCGGTCTCGAGACGGACCTGTGGTTTGCGTCAATGGCTATAAACGATCGGGAACCCGAAAGTGTGATCGGGCTTGTCGATACCGCTAAAACACTCGCTTACCTAACAGCAAGCGCCCACGCCACAATCGTAAATAAAGCAAAGAAAGCATGGCATGAGTACAAGATAGTAATAAAGCTCCAAACTACTTTGTGGCCCCCAAGACAAAGACTTGGAATCGGTACTAAATCGATGGGGTGCCCACACACCCACGTGGTTAGCTACCGATCTCTAACAGTGTCAAGAACTCGGGTCCCACAGACACCAAAGGAGCTGATTAAAAACCAAATATTGTCTATTACCCACCGGTGCCTCTGCATTATTTACCTACTTCAATTTTAGTTATTAAACAGTAATTAAAGCCATGATCATCTCCAACACTAAACATGCGGCAATACTCCAACAACTGTGGTGCTTGACGACACGCAATAGCACTTGAGCAAGCGACTACACGACGGCAAGTCCAACTATCTACCAATCAACGGGTAATAGGATGTGTCCAAGGCAATATAAGGCTGCAAGGGATATCACGGGTACGAAAACTAGAGCATCGCAAATACGATAGCAATAGATCAACATGGGGAATAAATACTATAAAAGTAAGATAGGTAGAAAGAGGAGGTGCTCGCTCGAAAACATTGCCGACGGTTCATCCAAGATCGGGTCGACACTGCATCAACTCAACGGCCTAATCCGCGAAGAAGCAAAGCACTAGAAGAAACACCGGATGCAATATTTAATACTATGGCAAAAGATCCGGCATGATTATGATATGATGCAGATGCGGTGCAATTAGGCAATATTAAGCGGAACCGAGGTCCCGACAATTAATTATTAGGTTCGAGTTATTTATCTACCCCGCAAATTAAGTGTTGGGTTAACAGGGCGAAACATGGCATCGGTTCGCTACACCCATTTAAATGGAGTCCGGAATAAGACAACGATATCCCGCAGATGGACTCCATATTTAATTTAGGTGAATCGCCTAAATACCCCCAACAACCACAATATGTATGCGAGTACGAACAATTTAATATGCAACAAGTTTGTATTTCATTTATAAAATAGGGGTGCAGAAAGGGGTCACACATCGAATGGCGATCTTGGGATTCCGAGGGTTCGGGGGGATCGGTCTTCGGGGTCGGGGGTCTCGGCGTCCGTGACAAAGATCATGGCATCCGTGTAGAAGACCTTGGGGTTTCGGCTCTGATTGCCGATGTCGGTCTCGATGGCGAACTTGAGTCTCGAAGGGGTCAGGCTAGGAATTCCGTGAAGGAGATCTTGGGGTTCGACGGCCTTGGGCATCGGGTCCGGGAAGAAATACTTGTCGCATCTGATGGATGGTCCTCGGTCATCGGATCCAGGCAGTGGTACTTGATGGTACGTGATGTACTTGTGACATGGGCTCAAGCACCGTTGTAGGAGACCTTCGGTTGCACTTCCATCCTATGGTTGAAGCTGTAATAGCCCAAAGCATAACATCATCACACCACTATGTCGATCGGAGATTACGATTAGAGGTCACAACACCAATGCTACACCATCACATGACTCCACCTTACCATCTGTGTAAGATCTTTACCTAGGAAGGACTGGGTGATACAACACCATGGTTACAGAGCCCCTGAAACAGAACATTGTGGAATAGCGCCATGCGCGGGCGGTTCGTGCTTGGCCGCACTGTAGCGTATGTGAGCCCGGGAGACGCATTTACGCAGGAGAGCGGAGGATGGGCGCGAGAGGCGATGCAGATGGCGCATGATGGTCGTTGTGCCAGGCATCGTCGTGAGCACAAGGCGGAAGGGGACCAGCGGAGGTGCTGCTGGGCTTAGCGGCGGGGCGATGCGGCAGCGGCTCCGGCTTGCCGAACGCGGCCCAGGGAGGAGCCGGATCAGAGAGGAGAACCGGTGGCGGGGAGAGGTGAGGGCGACAAGATGCAGGGTCGGCTAGAGGAGGAGGTCGCCCGTGGCGGCGGCGCACTGGGGAGGCGACGACCGTGACAGGGTGAAGCAGGGACGGCCGTGGCGTGGCCGGAGATGTAGAGGAGGGCGCTGGTTGCAGGGGGAAGCGTTCGAGGGCGAGGTCGGGGAAACGGACAGAGGGAGGGGCTCGCGCAGGGCCGACGTCGAGGAGGAAGAGGAGCTGGGCGACGCGGCGGCTCAAGGCGGCATGGTGGTCGAGGGATTGGCGGGCGGTCTCAAGAAAGCGGTG
Source organism: Avena insularis (assembly GCA_023614405.1). Classification (NCBI taxonomy): domain Eukaryota; kingdom Viridiplantae; phylum Streptophyta; class Magnoliopsida; order Poales; family Poaceae; genus Avena; species Avena insularis. The sequence goes on along the minus strand of JAJUPC010000645.1, from coordinate 62,107 downwards.
GTGGCGTGTCAAGAGGAGCCCGTAGGAGACGTGGGGCAGCCGCTGCCGCTTGCTGACGGCGGGCGACGCTGGCCAAGGGTGGAGGCCGAGCGGGTCACGAGGAGGACAGAGCAGGGAGGAGCGGCGCCAAGGCTGGCAGCTGGAGGGAAGGTCGACGACAGGTGGGGTCGCGAGCAGAGGAGGCGAGGTCGGCTTGCAGGCCCTGGCGGCTGGGAGAGACGCCAGGGGAGGTGGCGACGGGACCGCGTAGGGCCGGGCTCCGGGAAGAGGCGAGGCGACGACGTCCGACGAGAGGAGCGGGAGGTGGGGAGGCTCGATGCGGGGGAGGTGGGGATCGGGTCGGGGTGGGGGTTGCGGGAGTGGTGGGGCCGGGGGTTGGACCAGGCGAGTGCGGGGTGTGCGTGTTGCGTGCTGCCAAGGGGCAAGGGGTGCGGCGGCGGATGAGGGAAAGAAATGAGGGCAGGTGGGTAGAGAAGCTAGGGTTTGGGGTGGGTTTGGTAGATTAGGGTTTCATCGGTTGGGCCTTTGGGCCTGACCGGTTTGGGTCTAGGTAGTATTTTACTAGGCCGGGTAGTAGGTAGTCTGGTCCGGTTGGGCCTCTGGCCTGACCGATCGGACTGCCTCCCCGAAAAAACTTTTTTTTTATTATTCATTTATTTTTAAAACATTTTGTAAATACTTTTTAGACAAATAAAACATCTGAATAGACCGAGGTTTTAGTTTAAGATTAAAGGAGAGGGCTAATTAGAAAACAACTTAGGCTTTTATGAAAATAGTTTTTATGCAAAATATATGCATGATGATATCATGATGATGCACAGAGATACCGACAGGCGATTTCTAGTAGTGGTTTTTATCCGGGGTGCTACAACTAGGTGTTGTAGATGGAGGTGCGTCCGTAAGACGGGCTGCATCAGCTCCCCCCCCCCTTGGGAAAGAGTCGTCCTCGACTCTTCAACCTTCTCAACTTCATCTTCGCCATGGTAGGGTGATAGGTCCTTGACATTGAATGTCGGGCTCACAAGATACTTGGATGTTGGGATATCTATGATGTAGGCGTTGTTGTTGATCCTCTTTAGCACTTTGAACGGTCCATCACCTCTTGGCTTTAGTTTGGAGTCGCGGTCCTTGGGGAAGCGGTCTTTACTCAAGTGTATCCACACAAGGTCGCCTTCTTCGAAGATCATCTCTTTCTTGTTTAGCCTTGATGCTTGGCGAAGGACTTGTTTCTCGATCGTAGCTCTTGTGTGTTCATGGAGTTTCTTCATTGTTTGGGCACGCTTCACCACGTCCATATTGGCACGTTCATGAAGAGGTAGAGGAAGGATATCGAGCGCGGTGAGGGGCTCGAAGCCATAGACGATCATGAACGGGCTCCTCATGGTGGTGGAGTGCTTGGCGCGGTTGTAGGCGAACTCGGCATGTGGAATACATTCCTCCCAGTCTTTAAGGTTCTTCTTTATCAACACCCGGAGGAGTGTGCCAAGACTTCGATTGACGACCTCGGTTTGTCCATCGGTTTGGGGATGCGAGGCGGACGAGAAGAGGAGCTTGATGCCGAGCTTGGCCATGAGAGTCTTCCAGAAGTAGCTCATGAATTTTACGTCGCGGTCGGAGACGATTGTTCTTGGTACACCGTGTAGCCGAATTATTTCCCTGAAAAACAAATTTGCTACATGTGAAGCATCATCGGTCTTATGGCACGGGATGAAATGTGCCATTTTTGAAAAACGATCCACTACTACAAATATAGAATCATGACCATGTTTAGATCTAGGCAAGCCTAACACAAAGTCCATGCTAATGTCCGACCAAGGTGCATGAGGAATAGGCAATGGCATATAAAGACCAAAGGGGTTGGACTTAGACTTAGCTTGGATACATGTAGTGCATCGTTGGACGTGGCGCCCACGCCGCTTCCTCTTGGCCAAAAGTAGTGAGTGGAGAGCATGTCATAAGTCTTGTCACGGCCAAAGTGACCCATAAGGCCTCCACCATGGGACTCTTGAAGAAGCAAAAGTTGGAGAGATTTCGAATGCAAAGTTTGTTTTGTTTGAAAAGAAAACCCTTATGCAAATAGAAATCATCAATCCTTTGTCTATGGAACATGTTGCAAAAATTGGTCCAAAGAAAGGGTGGGACACGCACAAAGATTTGATGTCATCAAGACCCAAGACATTTACTTGAGTCGTAAGAAGGCTTGTGTTCTTAAGTAGACAAGGCCCACTACCACATTTTCTTTGCCCTTCTTGTATTTGACAATGTAAGGAAACGACTCCATGAACTCAACCCATTTTATGCGTTTTTTTACTCAAGTTGGCTTGGCCCTTAAGATACTTCAACGACTCATGGTGAATGGATGATAAATTCTTTGGGCCAAAGGTAGTGTTGCCACACTTGAAGGATTCAACCAAGGCAAAAAGTTCTTTGTCATAAATGGGATAGTTGAGGCAAGCCATCAAGTTTCTCACTATGGTAAGCAATAGGACCCATTTTGCATAAGGACGCCACCAATGCCAATACCACTAGCGTCACATTCAATCTCAAAGGTTTTTGTGAAATCCGGTAATGCAAGAAGTGGTGCTTCGGTGAGCCTCTTTTTGAGCTCATCAAAAGCCTTTTGTTGTGCTTTCCCCAAATGAACGTGACATTTTTCTTGGTCAATTCGTTGAGGGGGCAAGCAATTGTAGAAAAATCTTTCACACAGCGACGGTAAAAGCCAATCTCGTATGTCCTTGACTTTTGAGACATCAACTTCAATGCCATTGGAAGACACAACAAAACCAAGGAAAATCAGCTTGTCTTTTGCAAAAGTGCACTTTGGGAGATTAGCGTAAAGCTTTTCATGACGAAGGATTTGAAGGACCTCCTTAACATGAGTAACATGCTCCTCTAGTGACTTGCTATAGACAAGGATGTCATCAAAGTAAACAACTACACTCTTCCCAATGAGAGATCGCAAAATATGGTTCATGAGGCGCATGAAGGTAGATGGAGCATTTGATAAGCCAAAAGGCATAACCAACCATTCATAGAGACCAAGCTTGGTCTTGAAGGCGGTTTTCCACTCATCACCTTCGGCCATTCGAATTTGATGGTAACCACTACGAAGATCAATTTTCGAAAATATAGTGGCTCCACATAACTCATCAAGCATGTCATCAAGACGCGGTATAGGATGTCGATAATGCACGGTGATAGCATTGATTGGACGGCAGTCCATGCATAACCGCAACGTATCATCCGTTTTTGGGACTAGAATCACGGGAACCGCGCTTGGACTAGTGCTTACTTGGATCAAACCTTTGGAGACGAGTTGGTTGATTTGTCGTTCTATCTCCTTCGTCTCTTCCGGGTTCGTGTGATACGCGGCGCGGTTTGGGAGTTGGGCGCCGGGTATGAGGTCGATGCGTGCTCGATTCCACGAAGGGGAGGTAGTCCATGAGGAAGCTCTTCGGGAAATACATCATGGAATTCCTGCAAAACAGCCATCAAAGAAGGAGGAACATTTGTCAAGTCATTAGTTCCTTGCGCTAGTCCCTTGCATACTCTCATCTCACTTTTGGTGGCAAGAAGAACACTCTTAGTTTTTCCACTCGAGTTTGGCTTGTGGCACTCACTCACTATAGTGTGGTTCTCTCGCTCACCACTCTTCTCACAAGGTGGTTTTGTGTATTGCGCCCTCGCTAAAGCCTTTGCATTGTCCGCAATTATTTGGCTAGGAGTCATTGGTTGCAACACACAAGTTTTGTCAAGCCATTTGAAGGTGTAAGTGTTGGAGTGACCATCATGCAAAGCACGCTTGTCATATTGCCACGGCCTTCCGAGCAACATATGGCAAACCGTCATTGGGACCACGTCACATTCCACCGTGTCCTTGTAGGGCCCAATTGAGAACGCACGAGACGGATTTGTGCTTGATCTTGACCGATCCTTGGTCACTTAGCCATTGGATATGGTAGGGGTGTTTATGAGGATGGAGGGTGAGGTTGAGTTTCTCACACAATTCCGTGCTTGCAAGATTGTGGCAACTCCCTCCATCGATGACAACTTTGATGGACCTCCTATTGATACCGGCACGAGTTTGGAAGATGTTTGATCGTTGGTCTTCATTCTCATTGGCTTGAGTAGTTAAGACCCTTGTGACCACAAGCGATGGACTTGCGTCATGCTCACACATGAGTAGCTCTTGGTCCTCTTCCAAATGTTGCCTTGCCATGGCTTCCTTGACCCTTGCATCAAACTACTCTTCACTCAAGTATTCTTCATCGCCGTTGTCATGGATGAACAAAACTTTCTTGTTCCCACATGCGGCCGACTTGTGTCCTTTGCCTCCACACTTGTAGCACTCACCATTGAATGGTTGTTCATCTCTTGTGTACTTGCCACTTGGGGGCGGTTTTCCTTGAGGAAGTGTTGGCTTGAAGGGAAGCTTGGTGGTATTTGAGGAGCTTCCACTTGGTGTTGTCGACGTAGTGGTTGGAGCTTGCTTGTATGTGAAGTATGTCTTTGGCTTGTTGTACTTGATGTCCTCTTGCACTTGACGTTCGGCTTTTGATGCAATGTGCACAAGCTCAACCATGTTGTTGTACCGTTGGAACTCGGTGATGCGCTTGATAGGATGGTTCAAGCCATTGAGGAAACGTGCCATTGTTTGTTCATCACGCTCTTCAATGTTGGCACGGATCATGTTGAGCTCCATTTGCTTGAAGTACTCTTCCACGGTCTTTGTTCCTTGACTAAGCGTTTGAAGCTTGTTGAAGAGGTCACGCGTGTAGTGTGAAGGAACAAAGCGGGAACTCATATGAGCCTTCATAACTTGCCAAGTTGAGATTGGGGGCTCTTCTTTTGATTCACGAGCGAGTTGGACTTGTTCCCACCAAAGGTTGGCATATTCATCAAACTCGAGTGATGCCATGGCCATCATCTTCTCATTGCTAAAATTGTGCATGCGGAAGATCTTGTCAACCTTGAGTTCCCATGAGAGGTATTCTTCGATCATTGGAACCGTGAACTTGGGCATGGTGAACTTGAGCTTGCGAAAGTTTCTTCCTCATTGCGATTCCGCCATGGACGGTTGCCATGATTGTGGCGGTCATCTTCATCATCCGAGCTCTCATGTCTTGCTTGTTGATGGTGGCGTTGCCCTTGCGGTTGTTGAGGTGCCGCGTTTGGTGGTGGAACTTGGTTCGGACGACGAGCTTGGGGAGCTTGCTCTTGTTGTTGTCGCGGTTGAGGACGAGGAGGAGGTTGTTGGTCCTCACGGTGAGCTTGGGGAGCTTGCTCTTGTTCTTGTCGTGGTTGATGTCGAGGAGCATTATCTTGCGCCATGTGACGAGGAGGACGTCGAGCCGCATGCGCAATGGGCTGCTCTCTTTCTTCTTGTTGTGTATGAGGCTCGTCGTTTAGATCATGTTGACGGCGATGACGTTCATGTCTAGGGGGACGCCTTGGTGGATCTTCGAGTGCTTCACGCCGCCGGCGAACTTGTTCTTCCACTTCGGATGCTTCACTTGTTGTGGAAAGAACATGTCGATGGCGATGGGCATGGTGGTCCATGTGAGGTTGTTCTTGCTGAAGCACAAGTGCCCTTTGTTGTGGCCGGTCCGCTTCACGTCTTGGAGGTCTTGCGGAGAGGTCACCATCATAACAGCTTGCGGCGTGTCTCGGCGATGGTACCGCTTGAGAAGAGCTCATGGAGTGAAGGACGGTCCATCCGGTGCCTTGAAGCGTGACGCCAGGGAGCACTTGATTCACTTGAGGAGTGCCGTGATGAGCTTGAGTCGCGCGAGCGTGGCCTTGCTAACCCATCAATGAGGCGTTGAAGCTTCTCATCCGTTGAGGCGAGGGCACGACCAAGAGCTTCATTTTGATGACCGAGGTTGTGTTGCATGTCATGCATTTGGCCTCGGACTTCCTCGAAGCGGTTGTCGATGTTCTTGAACTCCAGTCGGGCTTCGCTAAATTGTTCATCTTGGCGCCGCTCAAGGGCTTCACAACGGTAGTTGAATTCTCCTCGAACCTTCCAATGGTCCCATCTTGTCATGTATGGATTGTCGTCCTCCGGAGGTGGTGGTGGTGGTTGGGACGGCTCGCCATTCCTGTCCATGATGCAAAGCCGACAAGGGTTGTATATGGGGAGTAAAGGTGCGTGGAGTTAGCCTTTTACCTCACCTTGGAGATTATATCAAACCAATTGCCACACAAAGAAGCGAACAACGTGCAAAGTGAAATGGCAAAGAAACTCACACACAAAGGAGCTACAACTCTCAAAAGCTTTTGGTGGATGGGTAGGATTGTGGGAAAGCCAAAGAACCAACCGAACGCAAAGGATAGTCAAAAGTGGAGAAAACCCAACAAAATGCAAGTCAAAAGGAAATGGTCAACTCAAAAGGTGACGAGAACCTACGACTACACACACGCATGGAGAAAAATGGGTTATACGACTATGAAAGTGAGCAGAAATGGCCTAACGAAGACTACGCGGGTGTCGTGTTAACGCAAGGAGAGACCACAACTCGCTTGTTAAAAGAGGGTAAGCAACGGATTCGTGCACTTGCCTTGGCGTGCTTCTTCCTCTCTCTTTTGCTTACAAGCTTGATTTTCTCTTTGTATTGGGAGACTATGTATCTTTCTATTTTTCTTTTGCTTTTTCTCTTTTTTTTTGATTCTTTTTGTTTTTCTCCCTTGCTATGCTACTATGTTAACTTTTGTATTTGCCCTCACACTCTCACTTTCCAATGGCAAGTGCACAATGCTTAGACAAACACAAAATGAGTTGCTCTCATAGGATAGGTACGCACAAAGGAAGATATGGCTACAAGGGTTGACACAAGTTATACCTTAGTTGATGGTGATGATCTTGTGTCGATGGGGAAGAGTTTGGGGTCCGGTGTCGAAGAGCGCGATGTTAAAGCTATCTGTTAGTTGGTGACACGCTACGGAACACAAACAACAAGTGGAGAGATTAGCCAAAGCAGAAAAGAGGAAAATGGGCAAAATGGCGTCAGGCGGAGACTCGTCTCGGCCGAGACTCGGTAGACCGGAGACTCCGGTGTGCAGGCCGGAGACTCCGGTGTGGGGGGTCTGCTCGTGTTCTTGAGCGGAAATCCACGCCTAGAGTCCTCAAATCCACGAAAATTTGGCAAAAGCTGAACCAACACCTTAGACAAGATTTGGTCGGATCAAAACCACAATAAACACTCCAAAACGATAGATCGATCCAAAGGCAAATTGGGGCTGTTTTTTGGAAAAATTTCGAATTTATGGTGGATAGAAGAAAAATTGGGGGAAATTCGTGATCAACCTTGCTCTTGATACCAAGATGTTATGGGGTAACCCCGGGGTTGGCCCGATCTTTCACGAATTCCACGAGGAACGAGGGGGAAAGCGGTGGTCGGGGGATGAAATCGAGGGAGGAGATGGAAACCACGAACACACGCAAACCAAAACACGATACACGCCTATTCCTCACACCGGTGGCAACCGGTCCAACATAATCCCAAGGATCGGTGTTGGTCGAAGCTCGCTCTCCACGCAACCAACGGGGGATGAGGTGCTTGGTGAGATCTTGACGACTTGGGGGCAAGAAACCGAGAACCCAAGGCCTTGTACAACTTGAACGCACTAGGCAAGATCCAAGAGGAGGGTGGACAATAGGTGCTCCTTATCAAGGAGCATGAGACCAATAGATTAAAAGATCCACAAGGGGTGTCTTAATCTATCATTATCCAAGTCTAGGGTTTACATATGAGGGGTGGGGCTATATATAGGCCAACCACATAAAGGGGTTCTGGAATAAAACTGGAAGTTTGGGCGAAATTGGGGTTACACGGCCAGCCCAAAAGGCTTTAACATGCCTCGGCCGGGTCGGTCCGAGACTGGTCCGGGGGTCGAGACTCGGTCAATCTCGACCGATCTCCGGGAGGGGCTCGGCTGTCCCGGCCCGGGTCCGGCCTGACTGAGGAAGGTCCGAGACTGGTAGGAGACCGAGACTCGGTCTACACTGAGAATCCGGTGCAGAGCCAGCAGCTTCTTCTCCGGTCCTGCCTTGGTGGCTTGGTGTGGTGGTTGCTTCATGAGGATACACAACGAGATGCATGAAGCAAGCCATCCAAAGGTAGGTCAAAATCACATGAGGAAAGGAGCGAGTTAACCTTGGCTTGTAGGAGCTTGGCATGGGCGCGAGTCATTGGTCCACTTGGGGGACTAGGTGTTGTAGATGGAGGTGCGTCCGTAGGACGGGCTGCATCAATTAAGCCAGAGTACATACATTGACAAAGTGTTGAAACGGTTTAGCATGGAAGAGGCTAAGAAGGTGATGCAGCCCGTCCTACGGACACACCTCCATCTACAACACCTAGTCCCCCAAGTGGACCAATGACTCGCGCCCGAGCCAAGCTCCTACAAGGTTAACTCGCTCCTTTCCTCATGTGATTTTGATCTACCTTTGGATGGCTTGCTACTTCATGCAACTATGTTGTGTATCCTCAGCTATGAAGCAACATCACCGCACCAAGCCCCCAAGGAAGAAGGACCAGGAGAAGACGCTTGAGCATCGCACACCGAATCTCCTGTACACCGGAGTCTCCGTCTCAGACACCGGAGTCTCCTGACCATCCTCCATCCACCCCGGAACCAAGCCAGATGGGCCAAGGCCCCTCCGAGACGGGTCCGAGATCGACCGAATCTCCGCCTGCATCAAGTCTCGGACCCAACACTGGAGTCTCCGGCCTGCTCGACGCCAGGCATGCCAAGGCCTTTTGGGCCTGGCCCATGTAACCTCCAGTTTCGCCCCAACTTCCAGTTTTATCCCTAAACTACCCCTGTTTAAGTGGCTGGCCTATATAAAGCCCCACCCCTCTATTGTAAACCCTAGTCTTGGATAATTGTAGTTGAAGACACCCCTTGAGGATCTATCAACTATTTGTCTCATGCTCCTTGACAAGGAGCACCAAATTATCCACAACCTCTTGGATTTTGCCTCGTGCGTCTAAGTTGTACAAGTCCTTGGGATCTCGGTGTCTCGTCCCTAAGTAATCAAGATCTCATCAAGCCTCTCACCCCCATTGTTGGCCGTGGGAGAGTGTCTTGCCCAACGCCGATCCTAGGGATTGTGTTGGACCGGTTGCCACCGGCGTGAGCTATCGGCTTGTATCGTGTTTTCGTGTGTGTGTGTTCATCGAGTTCTTCGCGTGTGTGTTCGTGGATTTCATCCCCCTCCTCTTTTCCCTCGCTTACCCTCGATTTCCACGGGATTCGCGAAAGATCGGGCCACCCCAAGGGGTCACCCCTAACATATTGGTATCAAGAGCAAGGTTGATCACGAATTTCCCCTCAATTGTTCTTCTATCCACCATAAATTCAAAAATTTCCCAAAAAATAGCCTCAATTTGCCTTTGGATCGATCTATCGTTTTGGAGCGTTATTTGTGGTTTTGATCCGACCAAATCTTGTCTAAGGTGTTGGTCCAGCTTTTGCCTGCGTTTCCTAGCCCAATTTTGGCCAAATTTTCGCGGATTTGAGGACTCTAGGCGTGAATTTCCGCTCAAGAACACGAGCTGATTTTCCACACCGGAGTCTCTGGCCCTGTGAACCGGAGTCTCCGACTTACACGGGAGTCTCCGGCCCAGACCGGAGTCTCCGTCCCTGGACGCCATTTTTGACTTTTCCTCTTGTCTGCATTGGCTAATCTGTCCGCTTGTTGTTTGTATTCCGTGTGTGTGTCACCAACTAACAGATAGCCTCCGCAATATCGCCCGCGATCTTCTACACCACGGACCCCAAAGTCTTCCCCGCTCCATCGACACAAGATCATCATCAACAACTAAGGTATAACTTGTGTCAACCCTTGTAGCCATATCTTCCTTTGTGTGTACCTATCCTATGAGAGCAGCTCATTTTGTGTTTGTCTAAGCATTGTGCACTTGCCATTGGAAAGTGAGAGTGTGAGGGAAAATACAAAAGTAAACATAGTAGCATAGCAAGGGAGAAAAAGAAAAAGAATCAAAAAAAGAGAAGAAAAATAGAAAGATACATAGTCTCCCAATACAAAGAGAGTATCAAGCTTGTAAGAAAAAAGAGAGAGGAAAAAGCGCGCCAAGGCAAGTGCACTAATCTGTTGCTTACCCTCTTTTGGAAAACGAGTTGTGGTCTCTCCTTGAGTTGGCACGACAACCGAGCGTAGTCTTCTTAGGCCCTTTTGTGCTCACTTACATAGTCGTGCTAACCCCATTTTTCTCCACGCGTGTGTGTAGTCGTAGGTTCTCGTCACTTTTCGAGTTGACCATCACCTTTTGACTTGAGTTTTGTTGGATCTTATCCACTTTTGACTATCCTTTTTGTTTGGTTGGTTCTTTGGCTTTCCACCCTCCTTTCCACCAAAAGCTTTTGAGAGTGTAGTTCCTTGTGTGTGAGTCTCTTTGCGTTTTCACTTTGCAAGCTCTTAGCTCTCTCGTGTGGCAATTGGTTTGATACAATCTCCAAGGTGAGGTCTAAGGCTAACTCTCCACGTTTCTCCTCCATATACAATCCTTGTGGCTTTGCATCATGGACAGGAATGGCGAGTCGTCCCAACCAACACCACCTCAAGAGGAATACGCACAATACATGAGAAGGTGGGATCATTGGAAGATCCGTGGAGAATTCAACTGTCGCTGTGACGCCCTTGAGCGGCGCCAAGATGAACAATTTAGTGAAACCCGAGTGGAGTTCAAGAGCATCTACAACCGCTTCGAGGAGGTCTGAGGACAAATGCATGCTATGCAACATAACCTCGGCCATCAAAATGAAGCTCTTGGTTGCACCCTCGCCGCAACGGATGAGAAGCTTCAACGCCTCATTGATGGGCTAGCAAGGCCACGATCTCGCGACGCAAGCTCGTCACGACACTCCTCAAGTGAATCAAGAGCTCCTCGCCATCACGCTTCAAGGCACCAAGATGGACCCGTCCTTCACTCCATGAGCTCTTCGCAAGCGGTACCATCTCCGCGACACGTCGCGACATCAAGCTATGATGGTGATCTCTCCGTAAGACCTCCAAGACATGAAGCGAACCGTCCACAACCAAGGGCACTCGTGATTCAACCTCACGTGGACCACCAAGCCCATCGCCAACGACATATCCCGTCAACAACAAGTGAAACATGTGAAGTGGATGAACAAGATCGCCGTCGGCGTGAAGCACTCGAAGACCCACCAAGGCGTCATCATCGACATGCGTCAACGTCGACAACATGATCACCATGACGAGCCTCCTCCACATCGAGAAGAAAGGGAGCAGCCCATTGCGCATGCGGCTTGACGTCCTTGTCGACACATGGTGCAAGACAATGCTGGCCGTCATCAACCGCACCATGACCAAGAGTGATGTGAACCGCACCCTATCAAAGAGCAAGCTCCCCAAGCTCGTCATGCGGACCAAGCGCCTCCGCCTCGTCCTCAACTGCGCCAACAACATGAGCAAGCTCCCCAAGATCGTCGTCAAAATCAAGTTCCACCACCAAACGCGGCACCTCAACAACCGCAAGGGCAACGCAACCATCACCAAGCAAGACATGAGAGCTCGGATGATGAAGATGGCCGCCAAAATCATGGCAACCGCCGACACCGGAACCGCAATGAAGAAGAAACTTTCGGCAAGCACAATGAAGAAGAAACTTTCGGCAATCACAACTTTGTCCCTTCGCACTACACGCGTGACCTTTTCAACAAGCTTCAAACACTTAGTCAAGGGACAAAGACCGTGGAAGAGTACTTCAAGCAAATGGAGCTCAGCATGATCCGTGCCAACATTGAAGAGAGGGATGAACAAACAATGGCACGTTTCCTCAATGGCTTGAACCATCCAATCAAGCGCATCACCGAGTACCAAAAGTACAACAACATGGTTGAGCTTGTACACGTAGCATGAAAAGCCGAGCATCAAGTGCAAGAGGACATCAAGTACAACAAGCCAAAGACCTACTTCACCTACAAGCAAGCACCAACCACTACTTCAACAACTCCGAGTGGAAGCTCATCAAGTACCACCAAGCTTCCTTTCAAGCCAACACTTCCTCAAGGAAAACCGCCCCCAAGTGGCAAATACACATAGGATGATCAACCATTCAATGGTGAATGCTACAAGTGTGGAGGCAAAGGACACAAGTCGGCCACTTGTGGAAACAAGAAAGTTTTGTTCATCCACGAAAATTGTGATGGAGAATACTTGAGTGAAGATGAGTTTGATGCAAGGGTCAAGGAAGAATTGGCAAGGCAACATTTGGAAGATGACCAAGAACTACTTGTGTGTGAGCATGACGCAAGTCCATCGCTTTTGGTCACAAGAGTCTTAACTACTCAAGTCAAGGAGGATGAAGACCAAAGATCAAACATATTTCAAACACGTGCCGGTATCAATTGGAAGTCCATAAAAGTTGTCATCGATGGAGGGAGTTGCCACAATCTTGCAAGCACAGAATTGTGTGAGAAACTCAACCTCACCCTCCATCCACACAAGCATCCCTACCATATACAATGGCTAAGTGACCAAGGGTCCGTCAAGATCAAGCACACCGTCTCGGTACCTTTCTCAATTGGACCATACAAAGACACGGTGGAATGTGATGTGGTCCCCATGACGGTTTGCCATATGTTGCTAGGAAGGCCGTGGCAATATGACAAGCGTGCTTTGCATGATGGTCAAACAAACACTTATACCTTCAAATGGTTTGAAAAGACTTGTGTTTTGCAACCAATGACTCCTAGCCAAATAATTGCGGACAATGCAAAGGCTTTAGAGAGGGCGCAAAGAACAAAACCACCTTGTGAGAAGAGCGGTGAGCGAGAGAACCACACTATAGTGAGTGAGATCCACAAGCCAAACTCGAGTGGAAAAACTAAGAGTGTCCTTCTTGCCACCAAAAGTGAGATGAGAGAAGTGAGGAACAACCCATCCATCTTGCACTATGTCCTTATATGCAAGGGACTAGCACAAGAAACTAATGACTTGACGAATGTTCCTCCCTCTTTGATGGCTATTTTGCAGGAATTCCAAGATGTATTTCCCGAAGAGCTTCCTCATGGACTACCTCCTCTTCGCGGAATCGAGCACCGCATTGACCTCATACCCGCAAGACCACTTCCAAACCGCACAAGGCCGCAAGTTCAAGAGATGAAAGAGATAGAACGACAAATCAACCAACTCGTCTCCAAAGGTTTGATCCAAGTAAGCACTAGCCCAAGGGCAGTACCTGTGATTCTTGTACCAAAAACGGATGATACGTTGCGGTTATGCATGGATTGTCGTCCAATCAATGCTATCACCGTGCGTTATCGATATCCTATACCGTGCCTTGATGACATGCTTGATGAGTTATGTGGAGCCACTATATTTTCAAAAATTGATCTTCGTAGTGGTTACCATCAAATACGCATGGCCGAGGGTGATGAGTGGAAAACCGCCTTCAAGACCAAGCTTGGTCTCTATGAATGGTTGGTTATGCCTTTTGGGAAGAGTGTCGTTGTTTACTTTGATGACATCCTTGTCTATAGCAAGTCACTAGAGGAGCATGTTACACATGTTAAGGAGGTCCTTCAAATCCTTCGTCATGAAAAGCTATATGCTAATCTCCCCAAGTGTACCTTTGCAAAAGACAAACTGATTTTCCTTGGATTTGTTGTGTCTTCTAATGGCATTGAAGTTGATGTCTCAAAAGTTAAGTACATACGAGATTGGCCCATCCCTACCAATGTTAGTGAACTTCATAGTTTTCATGGGTTGGCCAGCTTTTACCGTCGCTTTGTGAAAGACTTTTCTACCATTGCTTGCCCCCTCAACGAATTGACCAAGAAAAATGTCACATTTGTTTGGGGCAAAGCACAACAAAAGGATTTGATGATCTCAAAAAGAAACTCACCAAAGCACCACTTCTTGCGTTACCAGATTTCACAAAAACTTTTGAGATTGAATGTGACGCTAGTGGTATTGGCATTGGAGGCGTCCTTATGCAAAATGAGCGTCCTATTGCATACCATAGTGAGAAACTTGATGGCGCACGCCTTAACTATCCAATTTATGACAGAGAGCTTTTTTCCTTGGTTCGTGTCCTTAAAGTGTGGCAACACTACCTTTGGCCCAAAGAATTTATCATCCATTCCGACCATGAGTCGTTGAAATATCTTAAGGGCCAAGACAATTTGAGTAAAAGGCACGCCAAATGGGTTGAGTTCATGGAATCTTTTCCTTACATTGTCAAGTACAAGAAGGGCAAAGAAAATGTAGTAGCGGACGCCTTGTCTCGCAAGAACACAAACCTTCTTACGCGACTCGAAGTAAATGTCTTGGGTCTTGATGACATCAAATCTTTGTACGCGTCCGACCCATTCTTTGGATCAATTTTTGCAAAGTGTTCAATACACAAAGGGGTTGATGATTTCTATTTGCATAAGGGTTTTCTTTTCAAACAAAACAAGCTTTGCATTCCGAAGTCGTTTCTCCAAATTTTGCTTCTTCAAGAGTCCCATGGTGGAGGACTTATGGGTCACTTTGGCCGTGACAAGACATATGACATGCTCTCCACTCACTACTATTGGCCAAAGATGAAGCGCGACGTGGAGTGCCACGTCCAACGATGCACTATTTGTGTCCAAGCTAAGTCCAAGTCTAACCCTTTTGGTCTTTAAATGCCATTGCCTATTCCTCATGCACCTTGGTCGGACATTAGCATGGACTTTGTGTTAGGATTGCCTAGATCTAAACATGGACATGATTCTATATTTGTGGTAGTGGATCGCTTTTCCAAAATGGCACACTTCATTCCGTGCCATAAGACCGATGATGCTTCACATGTAGCAAATTTGTTTTTCAGGGAAATAATTCGGCTACACGGTGTACCAAGAACAATCGTCTCCGACCGCGACGTCAAATTCATGAGCTACTTTTGGAAGACACTCATGGCCAAGCTCGGCATCAAGCTCCTATTCTCGTCCGCCTCGCATCCTCAAATCGATGGACAAATCGAGGTCATCAATCGAAGCCTTAGCACACTTCTACGTGTCTTGATAAAGAAGATCCTTAAAGATTGGGAGGAATGTATCCCACACGCCGAGTTCGCCTATAACCGCGCCAAACACTCCACCATGAGGAACCCGTTCATGATCGTCTATGGATTTGAGCCTCTCACCGCACTCGATATCCTTCCCCTTCGTCTTGATGACCGCACCAATATGGACGTTGACAAGCGTGCCCAAACAATGAATAAACTCTGATGCAGCCCGTCCTACGGACGCACCTCCATCTACAACACCTAGTCCCCCAAGTGGACCAATGACTCGCGGCCGAGCCAAGCTCCTACAAGCCAAGGTTAACTCGCTCCTTTCCTCATGTGATTTTGGTCTACCTTTGGATGGCTTGCTACTTCATGCAACTACGTTGTGTATCCTCAGCTATGAAGCAACATCACCATACCAAGCCCCCAAGGAAGAAGGACCAGGAGAAGACACTGCTGGAGCTCTGCACATTGGAATCTCCGGTGTACACCGGAGTCTCTGGTCTCAGACACTGAGTCTCCGACCATCCTCCGTCCGCCCTGTGGACCTAGCCCGGACAGTCGATACCCTCCGGAGACGGGTCCGAGATCGACCGAGTCTGCGCCTGCACCGAGTCTTCGGATCCAACACCGGAGTCTCCGGCCTGCTCGATGCCAGGCATGTCAAGGCCTTTTGGGCATGGCCCATGTATCCCCCAGTTTCGCCCCAACTTCCAGTTTTATTCCAAAACTACCCTTGTTTAAGTGGCTGGCCTATATAAAGCCCCACCCCTCTAATGTAAACCCTAGACTTGGATAATAATAGTTAAGGACACCCCTTTGAGGATCTTTCAACTATTGGTCTCATGCTCCTACCAAGGGGCACCAAATTATCCACAACCTCTTGGATCTTGCCTAGTGCGTTCAAGTTTTACAAGTCCTTGGGATCTCGGTGTCTCGTGCCCAAGTAGTCAAGATCTCACCAAGCATCTCGCCCCCGTTGTTGGCCGTGGAGAGAGAGATTCGCCCAATACCGATCCTAGGGATTATGTTGGACCGGTTGCCACCGGCGTGAGTTATCGGCGTGTATCGTGTTTTCGTGCGCATGAGTTCATCGAGTTCTTCGTGTGTGTGTGTGTGTGTGTGTTCGTGGATTTCATCCCCTTTTCGCCTTCCACCGCTTTCCCCTCGATTCCCACGGAATTCGTGAAAGATCAGGCCACCCCAAGGGGTTAAACATAACATATTGGTATCAAGAGCAAGGTTGATCACAAATTTCCCCTCAATTTTTCTTCTATCCACCATAAATTCGAAAAATTCCCAAAAAACAGCCCCAATTTGCCTTTGGATCGATCTATCATTTTGGAGCGTTATTTGTGGTTTTGATCCGACCAAATCTTGTCTAAGGTGTTGGTCCAGCTTTGTTTCACGCTTTCCCGCCCAATTTTGGCCAAATTTTCGCGGATTTGAGGACTCTAGGCGTGAATTTCCGCTCAAGAACACGAGCAGATTTCCCACACAGGAGTCTCCGGCCCTGTGCACCGGAGTCTCCGGCCTACACCGGAGTCTCCGGCTCAGACCGGAGTCTCCGGCCCTGGACCCCAGTTGATAGGGCAAAGGTGTCCGATCTTTCGATGAGATGGCGATAATCGATTTGTTCGAGTTCGGGCTTGATGATCCGACTACACGTGCGAGCACGAGCGCCAATGCAATCGCTAGGCCAATCTCCTGGATCTTACCGATCCTGCGGGAACACGATCAGCCTGACCAGCGAGGGTCTTAATTCCTACCTGAAATCGAGAACAAGTAAGAACCAATATTGCAATCAAGATATTGCGGATTAAGAGGAAAGCTTTATTGAAAAGGTGGGATCCTGAATAGTTATGGTACAAGAGGCCTCTGACGCCGAGCCTTGGGCGGTTGCTTTGATGGCTAACTTAATGTCTAAACAAAATCCGAGTCTAGGGTGACGGCTATGGGGAGTATTTATGAGGAAAAGGGGGGTTTCGCCAGCCATGGAAGTGGTGGCCGAATCCAACCCTAGAAGTCCTTTTCCCCTCAAATACGGACTCTAAAAAGTGGCTATTTAAAATCCTGCGAAAATTACATGGGCCTGGCCCAAAATAAAGGTGTCGCAGCACCATATTAAGCTATGGACGAATTCGTGAAGTATTAATCTTGAATATTTCGTCCAAGCCTTCTTTCTCCATTATGGTAAAGGCAATAAATCAATAGGTGCACGAGGAACAAAACCATACACGATCTCAAACGGGCACATCTTTGTGGTAGAATGCAGCGAACGATTATAAGCAAATTCTATATGAGGTAAACACTCTTCCCACAATTTTAAGTTCTTCTTTAAAACAGCCCGCAACATAGTAGAAAAAGTTCTATTTACTACTTCAGTTTGTCCATCAGTTTGGGGATGACATGTAGTACTAAACAGCAATTTAGTCCCCAACTTAGCCCATAAACATCTCCAAAAGTGGCTAAGAAATTTAGTATCACGATCAGAAACAATAGTATTTGGCACACCATGCAAACGAACAATTTCACGAAAGAACAAATCAGCAATATGCGCTGCATCATCCGTTTTATGAAAAGGAATAAAGTGTGCCATCTTAGAAAACCGATCCACAACAACAAAAATACTATCCCTCCCCTTCTGTGTTCGTGGCAATCCCAAAACAAAGTCCATAGAAATATCCTCCCAAGGAACACTAGGAACAGGAAGAGGCATATATAAACCATGTGGATTAAGGCGAGACTTAGCTTTTGACAAGTAGTGCAAGGTACAAATCTCTCAACATCTCGACGACACGTGGCCAAAAGAAGTGTGCAAAGAAGAACATCCTCCGCCTTCTTGACACCAAAGTGTCCCATCAATCCTCCTCCATGCGCCTCAGAATAAACAAAAGACGAATGTAACTATCCGAATGCATATTTTGTTAGCACGGAACACAAATCCATCATTGAAGACAAACTTGTTCCAAGTTCTACCATCTCTACAATTCTGCAACACATCTTTAAATTCAGCATCATGCACATATTGTTCCTTAATAGTTTCCAATCCAAATATTTTGAAGTCAAGTTGAGATAACAAAGTATAACGGCGCGACAAAGCATCAGCAATAATATTATCTTTACCCTTTTTGTGTTTGATAACATAAGGAAAAGACTCAATAAATTCAACCCACTTTGCATGACGATGATTCAACTTAGCTTGACTACGAATATGCTTCAAAGATTCATGATCAGAATGAATAACAAATTCTTTAGGCCATAGATAATGTTGCCAAGTTTCTAATGTCCGAACCAACGCATATAATTCTTTATCATAAGTAGAATAGTTCAGACTAGCCCCACTCAACTTCTCACTAAAATATGCAACAGGCTTTCCCTCTTGTAGTAACACCCCTCCCAAACCAATTCCACTAGCATCACATTCAAGCTCAAAAGTCTTAGTAAAATCAGGAAGTTGGAGTAAGGGAGCATGTGTTAGCTGATCTTTCAATATGACGAAGGCCTGTTGTTGTGCATCACCCCAAACAAAAGGACATCCTTCTTTGTAAGCTCATTCAGCGGCGTGGCAATTGATCCAAAGTCTTTGACAAAGCGCCTATAAAAACCAACGAGGCCAAGAAAACTCCTCACTTGTGTGACCGTCTTGGGCTGCGGCCAATTCTCAATAGCTTCAATCTTGGCTGGATCCACTTCAATACCCTGTGATGTAACAACATAGCCAAGAAACGCAACTTGGTGCAAAAGGTGCACTTCTCAAGATTACCAAACAAACGTGCATCACGTAAAGCATTGAAAACATCATGTAAATGGTCCAAATGATCCTCTAAAGATTTGCTATAAATCAGAATATCATCAAAGTAGACTACCACAAAACGTCCAATGAAAGCACCTAAAACTTCGTTCATTAATCTCATGAAAGTGCTAGGTGCATTAGTTAAACCAAACGGCATTACTGACCACTCATATAAACCGAACTTAGTTTTAAATGCTGTTTTCCATTCATCTCCTAATTTCATACGAATCTGGTGGTAACCACTACGCAAATCAACTTTAGAAAACATGGTAGAGCCACTCAATTCATCAAGCATGTCATCTAAACATGCTAAACATTGATAGCTCTAAAATCAGTACACATGCGCGAAGAACCATCTTTCTTAGGTACCAAAATAATAGGAACAGCACAGGGGCTAAGGAACTCACGAATATGATCTCTGTCGAGTAGTTCCTGAATTTGGCGTTGTATCTCCTTTGTCTCCTCTGGATTGGTTTTATATGGCACGCGGTTGGGCAACGTGGCACCGGGAATTAGATCAATTTGGTGCTCAATTCCTCTAATAGGAGGTAGTCCTGGTGGCAGCTCAGCGGGAAAGACGTCCTCATATTCCTGCAAAAGGTTAGCAATAGAGGGTGGCAAAGAAGGAGGCATATCCTCAAATGAAAACAAAACCTCTTTGCAGACAATTGCATAACATTGAGTATTGTTTACATCTAGTTCAGCAATATCAATTTTATTTGCAAGCATACATGGACTCTTCAAACGAATTTCAGTAGCATGGGTAGAATCAGATTTAATGTTCTTTGGTGGTACAAATGCAGCAACAATCTGATTCTCACTTTTATTTTTCTCCTCAGTTTTAGCTCTACTAGCTCTAGCAAGATCATCTTTTAAAATCTGTTCGGGAGTCATAGGTTTTAGACCAATTTTCTTTCCATCATGCATAAGAGAATAGTGATTAGTTTTGCCATTATGAATAGATTCTCTATCAAATTGACATGGTCTACCAAGTAACAAAGAACAAGCTTGCATAGGTACAACATCACAATCAACAAAATCAGAATATGTACCAATAGTAAAATGCACGCGTACCATTCTTGTTACCTTGATCTTTCGAGAACTCTCAAACCATTGGATGTAATATGATTGTGTGCGTTGTCTTGTTGGAAGTGCAAGCTTCTCTACCATGTCAACACTAGCCAGATTGTTACAACTCCCTCCATCAATGATGATCCAGATAGTTTTTCCTTGACAACACCACGTGTTTGGAACAGATTGTATGCTGATCTTGCTCAGATTTGCTCAATTGCACACTCAACACACGTTGTGTAATTAAGCTCTTGTATTGATCAGCAGCTTCAGCTCCCATTACCTCTGCTCTTCATCAAGATCGAATTGTCTCCATCTCGAGCAGAAATAAGGGCTAATGTATCTTCATCAAAGTCACTCGCTGAATCGTATCGACCATCATCCCGCACCATCATCACACGTTGTGTTGTGCACTGTCTCTCAAGATGACCAAAACCCAAGGACTTGCGGCATTGTATATCCTTTGTCTTACCCGTGGAAGCCATAGAAGATGCACTACGAGCAGGAGCATTGGAGGACGGTGGAGGAGCAGCTGGAAATCTTGTGGTGGCCTTGGATGTGGTAGTAGCTGGTGGGCGAATCACGAGAAGGAGGCGCTGATTGTCGGCATGTCCAAGTGGATGTGCGACCTGCAGAATTATTAGTCCTCCTCCATGGTGTTTGGCGATCCTGCACTTCAGGTTCAGCTTTGCAAGCAAGATGAAACAAACGAGTGATAGAATTATATTCCTTATAATCTAAGATGTGCTGAATGTCCTTGTTTAATCCACCAAAAAAACGTGCAAGAATTTTTTCATTAGATTCAACAAGACCACACCGAACCATCCCCGTTTGCAATTCCTAATAATACTCTTCTACATAATTTTTCCCTTGCTCTAAACGTGTCAGATTCTTTAGTAAATCACGTTGATAAGTGGGAGGTACAAAACAAACACGCATAGCAGTTTTTAAAGCAGTCCAAGTGCTAGGAATAGTAGTAGGATTTAAACGACAATACTCAGACCACCAAAGGGAAGCAAATTTAGTAAATTCACATGTAGCAGCACTAACACGCATATTCTCAGGATATTTTAAGCATGCAAAACGTTGTTCTACTTCCATCTCCCATGTAAGATATGCATCAGGATTATATTTACCCTCAAAAGATGGAATATTTAATTTAAGCTTTGCAACATGATCATCATCACGCATCGTGGTCGAGCTGCCATGTAGTAATGTCGGGACGCCAGCAGTACCGTGGAGGTTGTTCAACCTCCTCGTCAAACAGATCGCCGCTGCCGGGTCGAGTAGTACCGCCGTTCGTCTCCCAATGTCGCAGCAGTACCGCGCATGAAGTCCGAGGTAAGTCACCAGCGGTAGCCGATCAAAAGGCGGCAAATAACCAGCAATTCGACCTGCGGATCGGGATGCGCCGTGCCATGTGTGGGTGCGGGTGCGGGTGCGGGCAATCTGTTCAAAATCTCCTTGAACCGAGCGTCAAGCTTGGCGTTGAAGGATTTCTCGAGTCCATCAATCTTGTCCATGGCGTTGGTGAGCTTGGCGTCAAACTCCCCTAGGCGTGTATCCACGTCTTCAGCGCGACTCACCAAGAGCTCGGAGAAGTGGGCATGTAGTTCTTTGTTCGTCATTGTGGCAGGGTTCCGCCAAGTATCTGTCATGGTTAGTCCTTAAAAAGCGCAGGTATATACTACGGAAATATGGTGGAAGGCACGCGTAATCCGTTAAGCAATATACGAAGCTCTTACAAGTTCTTACCAAACAGCAGGAAAAGGCGATGTGTAACCGCGAGGATCAGTGGGTCTAGAGGTTGAACCGAGCGATTACTAGGAGTCGAGACACCGCACGTGGAGAATATCTGTGGAGCTCTGGGAAGGCTTAGCTAAGGGGGTTAGCAATTATCAAAACAACAATGCAGAAGTTGAAAGAATGCTCAACGATGGTACTGTGCTGGTCCTAGGCTAGACCGTACTAGAGACGCGAGCCTAGATCACCAACGATGTCACGACGCGTCACAACAAGCAATGTATGATGATATGGCACCCTAAAAAGCGAACCGAGAGGTGGAAAATCACTATGATGGCGAGGGTCTAGAACTGATCTACGGGGTCAAAAAATAGGTTAGCCCCAAAAAAAATTCGAATTTTTTTATTTTGCTCCGGAAAGCGCGCAGGCGCCAAAAAAATATCGCTATAACAGCCGATGGAGAAAAGTGATCCCCGGGGTCGAAAAATAGTATAGCCAGAAAATATTTTCGGAGGCGGTTCCAGACTTTTTTTTGCTCTCCTTCTGGACTTACGACCGGACTCTGAGCTCGACACGGACTTTAGCTGAACATGGAAACAACAAAGAAGGAAAGTAAAAAGAAATAACTAGGAAATAATAACTCAACTCGGACTCGTGCCGCGGCAAGAAAACTGATTGGATCTATGTCGCGAGGGAAGGCGTATGAGTATTAGGGTTTATGGTGGCTGGGTGTATGGCGGCGGAATATGGTGGCGGTGATCGGCGAGTGTGGCGGTGACTACTATGATCAGAACTCGAAACTCTAAGGGACGAGACACTAAGACCAGCAACTTGACGCGACGATGTAGACACAAATTCAACAATGCAAAAACTGAAAATATAATGCGAGGCGTAGATTGGTTATGGGATGGATCTAAACTCTAACTGTGTTTTTGGCTTTTTCGTGGGTTATAGGAAAAAACAGATCTAATCTACGAAAACAGTAAAATCTCACCGAGCAACCTGAAATCTAATACCACTTGATAGGGCAAAGGTGTCCGATCCTTCGATGAGATGGCGATAATCGATTTGGTGGAGTTCGGGCTTGACGATCCGACTACACGTGCGAGCACGAGCGCCAATGCAATCGCTAGGCCAATCTCCTGGAGGTTACTGATCCTGCGGGAATATGATCAGCCTGACCAGCGAGGGTCATAATTCCTACCTGAAATCGAGAACAAGTAAGAACCAATATTGCAATCAAGATATTGCGAATTAAGAGGAAATCTTTATTGAAAAGGTGGGATCCTGAATAGGTGCGAAGTACAAGAGGCCTCTGCGACGCTCGAGCCTTGGTGAAGTTGCTTTGATGGCTAACTTAATGTCTAAACAAAATCCGAGTCTAGGGTTATGGCTATGGGAAGTATTTAAGGAGGAAAAGGTGGGGTTTCGGCCAGCCATGGAAGTGGTTGCCGGATCCAACCCTAGAAGTCCTTTTCCCCTCAAATACGGACTCTAAAAAGTGGCTATTTAAAATCCTGCGAAAATTACATGGGCCTGGCCCAAAATAAAGGTGTCGCAACACCATATTAAGCTATGGACGAATTCGTGAAGTATTAATCTTGAATATTTCGTCCAAGCCTTCTTTCTTCATTATGGTGGCCTCAAAGTTCTGAAATCTCCATCCGTGGCCTTCTCTTGGATCATCACATGCTTGCTGCCATCTCCATGCATGGCCATGCTCCAATGATTGTCCCTCTCATCCATGCTTGGTCCATCATTCCTAAGAGTAAGAAATACATCTGATTTAGGCAGCATCATATTCTCATGTATGTGAGGAATAGTTCCAAGAAACGAAAGTACCTGATAGTTAAGTTGTTTGGCACGAGATCTTGTGATGGGTCCTTGTATGTGTGTAGCTGTAGGTACAACGGTTGTATCAATAGAAGGGATGTCCACATCACCAGTTTTGACATTTTCCTCTTTTCTGCATTGGCTAATCTGTCTGCTTGTTGTTTGTGTTCCGTGTGCGTGTCACCAATTAATAGATAGCTTACGCAACATCGCCCGCGCTCTTCGACACCACGGACCCCAAACTCTTCCCCGCTCCATCGACACAAGATCATCATCAACAACTAAGGTATAACTTGTGTCAACCCTTGTAGCCATATCTTCCTTTATGTGTACCTATCCTACGAGAACAACTCATTTTGTGTTTGTCTAAGCATTGTGCACTTGCCATTGGAAAGTGAGAGTGTGAAGGCAAATACAAAAGTTAACATAGTAGCATAGAAAGGGAGAAAAAGAAAAAGAAACAAAAAAAAGGAAGAAAAAGAAAAATAGAAAGATACATAGTCTCCTAATACAAAGAGAGTATCAAGCTTGTAAGCAAAAGAGAGAGGAAAAATCACGCCAAGGCAAGTGCACAAATCCGTTGCTTATCCTCTTTTGGCAAACGAGTTGTGGTCTCTCCTTGAGTTGGCACGACAACCGAGCGTAGTCTTCGTTAGGCCATTTTGTGCTCACTTTCATAGTCGTGCTAACCCCATTTTTCTCCACGCGTGTGTGTAGTCGTAGGTTCTCGTCACCTTTTGAGTTGACCATTCCCTTTTGACTTGAGTTTTTTTGGATCTTCTCCACTTTTGACTATCCTTTGCGTTTGATTGGTTCTTTGGCTTTCCACAATCCTATCCATCCACCAAAAGCTTTTGAGAGTTGTAGCTTATTTGTGTGTGAGTTTCTTTGCGATTTACTTTACAAGCTGTTCGCTCCTTTGTGTGGCAATTGGTTTGATATAATCTCCAAGGTGAGGTAAAAGGCTAACTCTACGCACACTTATTCTCCATATACAACCCTTGTCGGCTTTGCATCATGGACAGGAATGGCGAGCCGTCCCAACCACCACCACCTCCGGAGGACGACACACAATACATGACAAGATGGGATCATTGGAAGGTCCGAGGAGAATTCAACTACCGTTGTGAAGCCCTTGAGCGGCGCCAAGATGAACAATTTAGCGAAGCCCGAGTGGAGTTCAAGAACATCGACAACCGCTTCGAAGAAGTCCGAGGCCAAATGCATCCCATGCAACACAACCTCGGTCATCAAAATGAAGCTCTTGGTCGCGCCCTCGCCTCACCGGATGAGAAGCTTCAACGCCTCATTGATGGGCTAGCAAAGCCACGATCGCGCGACTCAAGCTCATCACGACACTCCTCAAGTGAATCAAGCGCACCTCGTCGTCACGCTTCAAGGCACCGCGATGGACCCGTCCTTCAATCCATGAGCTCTTCTCAAGCGGTACCATCTCCGCGACACGCCGCGACGTCAAGCTATGATGGTGACCTCTCCGCAAGACCTCCAAGACGTGAAGCGAACTGGCCACAACCAAGGGCACTTGTGATTCAACAAGAGCAACCTCACATGGACCACCAAGCCCATTTCCATCGACATGTTCTTTCAACAACAAGTGAAGCATCCGAAGTGGAAGAACAAGGTCGTCGTCGACGTGAAGCACTCAAAGATCCACCAAGGCGTCATCATCGATATGAACATCAACGTCGACAACATGATCATCATGACGAGCCTCCTCCACATCAAGAAGAAAGAGAGCAGCCCATTGTGCATGCGGCTCGACGTCCTCCTCGCCACATGGCGCAAGACAATGCTCATCGGCATCAACCGCGACAAGAACAAGAGCAAGCTCCCCAAGCTCGTCGTGAGGACCAACAACCTCCTCCTCATCCTCAACCGCGCCAACAACACGAGCAAGCTCCCCAAGCTCGTCGTGAGGACCAACAACCTCCTCCTCATCCTCAACCGCGCCAACAACACGAGCAAGCTCCCCAAGCTCGTCGTCAAAACCAAGTTCCACCACCAAACACGGCACCTCAACAACCGCAAGAGCAACGCAACCATCACCAAGCAAGACATGAGAGCTCGGATGATGAAGATGGTCGCCAAAATCATGGCAACCGCCTCAACCGGAACCGCAATGAAGAAGAAACTTTCGTCAAGCTCAAATTCACCATGCCCAAGTTCACCGATTCCAATGAACCCGAAGAATATCTCTCGTGGGAACTCAAGGTTGACAAGATCTTCCGCATGCACAACTATAGCAATGAGAAGATGATGGCCATGGCATCCCTCGAGTTTGATGAGTATGCCAACCTTTGGTGGGAACAAGTCCAACTCGCTCGTGAATCAAAAGAAGAGCCTCCAATCTCAACTTGGCAAGATATGAAGGCCCATATGAGATCCCGCTTTGTTCCTTTGCACTACACGCGTGACCTTTTCAACAAGCTTCAAACGCTTAGTCAAGGGACAAAGACCGTGGAAGAGTACTTCAAGCAAATGGAGCTCAACATGATCCGTGCCAACATTGAAGAGCGTGATGAACAAACAATGGCACGTTTCCTCAATGGCTTGAACCATCCAATCAAGCGCATCACCGAGTTAGAAAAGTACAACAACATGGTTGAGCTTGTGCACATAGCATCAAAGGCCGAAAGGCCAAGTGCAAGAGGACATCAAGTATAACAAGCCAAAACGATTTCACCTACAAGCAAGCCCCAACCACTACTCCGACAACACCAAGTGGAAGCTCATCAAATACCACCAAGCTTCCCTTCAAGCCAACACTTCCTCAAGGAAAACGCCCCAAGTGGCAAATACACAAGGATGAACAACCATTCAATGGTGAGTGCTACAAGTGTGGAGGCAAAGGACACAAGTCGGCCGCCAGGAAACAAGAAAGTTTTGTTCATCCACGATAATGGCGATGAAGAATACTTGTGATGCAGCTGGCCCCATTTAACGCTTACTACATCTACTCCCACGAGCTCCCAAGTGGACCCATGACTATACCGAGCCAAACTCCTAAGCTAAGGTGAACTCGCCCTCTCCTTGTGTGACTTCGACACACCTTGGATGGCTCGCTACATTCACACGATACCTTGTGCATCATCGTATTAATAGAAGGACCTGAATCGGAGGAGCACCAAAGAAGAAGCCAAATATCCTCTGCCTCCAAAGAAGATTACTATAATTGGCACGGTATTACCAATGCAAGACTACCGCCTCTACTACCGCTTCCCAATGCATTTACGCCAACAACAGCCAAATACTCTCGCTCTGGGTACTATCGATTCGAACCAGTATTACGGTTCAAGGCACAACCGCCTTACTACCGCTCCCCATCAAGACGCCAACGGAAGTCCCAGGCAAGCGGTACTACTGGCTCAGAGCGGTACTACTGGGTCGAGACCGGTACTACCGGTAGCTAGGCCAGACCATCGACGGCGTGAACCTGATCGTGTTAAGTCGGCCCAAAGGCTCAGACCCTCTCTATATTTCGCTATTTGTTCCTAAAATACCCCTTGCTTATGTGGTTGGCCTATAAATAGCCCCCACCTCTATTGTAAACCCTAGACTTGGATAATAATAGATTAAGGACACCCTTTGAGGATCTTTCATCTATTGGTCTCATGCTCCTACCAAGGCACCCTATTATCCACCTCCTGGATCTTGCCTAGTGCCTGTTGTACAAGGCCTTGGGTTCTCGCTCGCCTCAAGTCGCCAAGATCTCACCAAGCATCTCGCCTGCTGTTGGTCGTGGAGAGAGAGCTCACCAACACCGATCCTAGGGATTATGTTGGACCGTGCCACCGGCGTGAGTTATCGGCTGTATCGTGATTTGTGCGTGAGTTCATCGGGATCTTAGTGTGCGGTGTTCGTGATTTCGCCCCTCACCCCCTTCCACCGCTTTCCCTCGATTCTCATGGAGATTCGTGAAAGATCGGGCCACCCTAAGGTTACCTGATGCAGCCCCTCCTACTTAACGCTACATCTACTCCCACGAGCTCCCAGTGGACCCATGACTCACCAGCCAAACTCCTACAAGCTAAGGTGAACTCGCCTCCTCTCCTTGTGTGACTTCGACACACCTTGGATGGCTCACATTCACACGCATACCTTGTGCATCATCAGTACTAATAGAAGGACCCAATGAACGGAGGAGCACCAATGGAAGAAGCCAAATATCCTCTCTGCCAGATTATCGAATCAAGCGGTACTACCGCCCATACTACCGCTTCCCAATGCATTTACGCCAACAGCAGCAAATACTGCTCTCCACGGGTACTATCGATCTCGAACTGCATTACGGTCATCAGGCACTACCGCCTCTACTACCGCTCCCCATCAAGACGCCAACGGAAGTCCTGTGGCAAGCGGTACTACTGGGAAGCGGCATTACTGGTGAGACCGGTATCACTGTAGCTAGGGTACTACCGACGCATGTGAACCTGATCGTGTTAAGTCGGCCCAGCTCGTAACCTCTCTATATTTTGCTATTTGTTCCTAAATACCCCTGTTTATGTGGTTGGCCTATAAATAGCCCCACCTCTATTGTAAACCCTAGACTTGGATAATAATAGATTAAGGACACCTTTGAGGATCTTTCATCTATTGGTCTCATGCTCCTACCAAGGCACCCTATTATCCACCCCTCTTGGATCTTGCCTAGTGCTCCTGTTGTACAAGGCCTTGGGTTCTCGGTTTCCGCCTCAAGTCGCCAAGATCTCACCAAGCATCTCGCCTGCTGTTGGTCGTGGAGAGAGAGTCACCAACACCGATCCTAGGATTATGTTGGACCGTTGCCACCGGCGTGAGTTATCGGCTGTATCGTGATTTGTGTGCGTGAGTTCATCGGGATCTTAGTGTGCGTGTGTTCATGGATTTCGTCCCTCACCCTTCCACCGCTTTCCCTCGATTCATGGAGATTCGTGAAAGATCGGCCACCCTAAGGGGTTACCTGATGCACCTGGCCCCATTTAACGCTACTACATCTACTCCCACGAGCTCCCCAAGTGGACCCATGACTCGTGCCCAAGCCAAACTCCTACAAGCTAAGGTGAACTCGCTCCTCTCCTTGTGTGACTTCGATACACCCTTGGATGGCCTGCTACTTCATACGCATACCTTGTGCATCATCAGGTACGAATAGAAGGACCTAGCGAACGGAGGAGCACCAGCGGAAGAAGCCAAATATCCTCTGTCTCCAGCGGTATTATCGAATCAACCGGTATTACCCAGCCAGACTACCGCTTCCCAATGACGACGCCAACAACAGCCAACACTGCCTCCGCCGGTACTATCGGATCTCGAACCGCATACCGGGTCTAAGACTACCGCCCCCTACCATCGCTCCCCACTAAAGACGCCAACGGAAGTCCTGTGGCAAGCGGTACTACTGGGTCTTAAGCGGTATTATCACCGAGACCGGTACTACCGGTAGCTAGGCCGGTACTACCGGACGTGCGTGAACCTGATCGTGTTAAGTCGGCCCAGCGCCCTGTAACCCTCTCTATATTTCGCTATTTGTTCCTAAAATACCCCTGTTTATGTGGTTGGCCTATAAATAGCCCCCACCCTCTATTGTAAACCCTAGACTTGGATAATAATAGATTAAGGACACCCCTTTGAGGATCTTTCATCTATTGGTCTCATGCTCCTACCAAGGGGCACCCTATTATCCATCCCCTCTTGGATCTTGCCTAGTGCGTTCAAGTTGTACAAGGCCTTGGGTGATAGGGCAAAGGTGTCCGATCTTTCGATGAGAAGGCGATAGTCGATTTGGTGGAGTTCGGGCTTGACGATCCGACTACACGTGCGAGCACGAGCGCCAATGCAATCGCTAGGCCAATCTCCTGGAGGTTACCGATCCTCGGGAACACGATCACCGACCAACGAGGGTCTTAATTCCTACCTGAAATCGAGAACAAGTAAGAACCAATATTGCAATCAAGATATTGCGGATTAAGAGGAAAGCTTTATTGAAGAGGTGGATCCTGAATAGGTGCAGTACAAGAGGCCTCATGACGCCGAGCCTTGGGTTAAGTACTATGGATAACTTTATGTCTAAACAAAATCCAGTCTTTGGGGTCGGTTATGGGAGTATTTATAGGCGAGGTGGGGTTTCGCCAGCCATGGAAGTGGTGGTTAATCCAACCGTAAAAGTCCTTTTCCCTCAAATACGGACTCTAAAAAGTGGCTAATTAAAATCATGAAAATTACATGGGCCTGGCCCAAAATAAAGGTGTCACAACACCATATTAAGCTATGGACTAATTCAGAAAGTATTGATCTTGAATATTTTGTCCAAGCCTTCTTTCTTCATTATGGAGGCCTCAAAGTTCAAATCTTCATCCGTGGCCTTCTTGGATCATCACATGCTTGCTTCCATCTCCATGCATGGCCATGCTCCAATGCTTGTCCCTCTCATCCATGCTTGGTCCATCATTCCTAAGAGTAATAAATACATCTGATTTAGGCAGCATCATATTCTCATGTATGTGAGGAATAGTTCCAAGAAACGAAAGTACCTGATAGTTAAGTTGTTTGGCACGAGATCTTGTGATGGGTCCTTGTATGTGTGTTGCTGTAGGTACAACGGTTGTATCAATAGTAGGGATGTCCACATCATGCTCCCCTTCTTGAATTGAAGTCGTCCTCGACGCAATCTCATCTTCCTCACCAAAGTAAGGCTTCAAATCTGCAATGTTAAACGTAGGACTAACCGTACCAAAGTCTACAGGCAACTCAAGTTTATATGCATTATCATTTATTTTCTCTAACACCTTAAAGGGACCAGCAGCACGTAAATGTAACCAAACAAGATCGCCAACATCAAACACAACATGCTTTCTCCCTTTATCCCCAGCAAGTTTATACTTAGCATTCATGTGTTCAATGTTATCTTTAGTAGTCTTATGCAAGTTTAATATCAATTCAGCTGTTGTGTAGCATCCAAATTATGTTGCAATCAAGAAGTTAAAGGCAATAAATCAATAGGTGCACGAGGAACAAAACCATACACAATCTCAAATGGGCACATCTTTGTGGTAGAATGCAACTAACGATTATAAGCAAATTCTATATGAGGTAAACACTCTTCCCACAATTTTAAGTTCTTCTTTAAAACAGCCCGCAACATAGTAGACAAAGTTCTATTTACTACTTCAGTTTGACCATCAGTTTGGGGATGACATGTAGTACTAAAGAGCAATTTAGTCCCCAACTTAGCCCATAAACATCTCCAAAAGTGGCTAAGAAATTTAGTATCACGATCAGAGACAATAGTATTTGGCACACCATGCAAACGAACAATTTCACGAAAGAACAAATCAGCAATATGCGCAGCATCATCCGTTTTATGACAAGGAATAAAGTGTGCCATCTTAGAAAACCGATCCACAACAACAAAAATACTATCCCTCCCTTCTGTGTTCGTGGCAATCCCAAAACAAAGTCCATAGAAATATCCTCCCAAGGAACACTAGGAACAGGGAGAGGCATATATAAACCATGTGGATTAAGGCGAGACTTAGCTTTTTGACAAGTAGTGCAGCGTTGCCACAAATCTCTCAACATCTCGACGCATACGGGGCCAAAAGAAGTGTGCAGCAAGAACATCCTCCGTCTTCTTGACACCAAAGTTGATGCAGCCCGTCCTACGGACGCACCTCCATCTACAACACCTAGTCCCCCAAGTGGACCAATGACTCGCGCCTGCAAGCTCCTACAAGCCAAGGTTAACTCGCCTTTCCTCATGTGATTTTGGTCTACCTTTGGATGGCTTGCTACTTCACAACCACGCTGTGTCTCCTCGATATGAAGCAACACCACCACACCAAGCCACCAAGGAAGCAGGACCAGAGAAGAAGTCATTGAGCTCAGACACCGGAGTCTCGGTAGACCGAGTCTCCTGTCTCACATCGGAGTCTCCTGACCTCCTCCGGCCTGCACTGGACTCAAGCCCGGATGCCAAGCCCTCCGGAGACGGGTCCGAGATCGACCGAGTCTCCGTCCTGACTCGAGTCTCAGACCGACCGACGCCTGTGCATGTTAAAGCCTTTTGGTCCCGGCCCATGTAACCCCAATTTCGCCCAAACTTCCAGCTTTTATTCCAGAACTACACTGCTTATGTGGTTGGCCTATATATAGCCCCACCCCTCATATGTAAACCCTAGACTTGGATAATAATAGATATTAAGGAAACCCTTTGAGGAACTTATATCTATTGGTCTCATGCTCCTACCAAGGAGCACCGGATTATCCACCCCCTCTTGGATCTTGCCCAGTGCGTTCAAGTTGTACAAGGCCTTGGGTTCTCGGTTTCTCGCCCCCCAATTCGTCAAGATCTCACCAAGCTCCTCGTCCCCCGTTGTTGGCGTGGAGAGCGAGCTTCGCCCAAAACCGATCCTAGGGATTATGTTGGACCGGTTGCCACCGGCGTGAGAGATAGGCGTGTATCGTGTTTTGGTGTGCGTGTGTTCGTGGTTTTCATCTCCTTCCTCGATTTCATCCCTCCGACCACCGCTTTCCCCTCGTTTCTCGTGGGATTCGTGAAAGATCGGGCCAACCCTAGGGTTACCCCATAACATCTTGGTATCAAGAGCAAGGTTGATCACGAATTTCCCCCCAATTTTTCTTCTATCCACCATAAATTCGAAAATTTCCCAAAAAACAACCCCAATTTGCCTTTGGATCGATCTGTCATTTTGGAGTGTTTTTGGTGGTTTTGATCCGACCAAATCTTGTCTAAGGTGTTGGTTCAGCTTTTGCCTGCGTTTCCCAGCCCAATTTTGGCCAATTTACGCGGATTTGAGGACTCTAGGCGTGGATTTCCGCTCAAGAACACGAGCAGACATCCCACACCGGAGTCTCCGGCCTGCACAGCGGAGTCTCCGGTCTACACCGGAGTCTCCGGCCTGAGACCGGAGTCTCCGGCCCTGGACGCCATTTTTGCCATTTTTTCCCTCCTTTCTGCAATGGCTAATCTACCCACTTGTTGTTTGTGTTCCGCGTGCGTGTCACCAACTAACAGATAGCTTCCGCAACATCACCGCGCTCTTCGACACCACGGACCCCAAACTTTTCACCGCTCCATCGACACAAGATCATCACCATCAACTAAGGTATAACTTGTGTCAACCCTTGTAGCCATATCTTCCTTTGTGTGTACCTATTCTATGAGAGCAACTCATTTTGTGTTTGTCTAAGCATTGTGCACTTGCCATTGGAAAGTGAGAGTGTGAGGGCAAATACAAAAGTTAACATAGTAGCATAGCGAGGGAGAAAAAGAAAAAGAATCAAAAAAAGAGAGAAAAAGGAAAAGGAAAAAAAAAAGATACATAGTCTCCCAATACAAAGAGAGCATCAAGCTTGTAAGCAAAAGAGAGAGGAAGAAGCGCGCCAAGGCAAGTGCCTAAACTGCTGTTTACCCTCTTTGGCAAACGAAGTTATGGTCTCTCCTTGCTGGCACGACACCCGAGCGTAGTCTTCGTAGGCCATTTCGTGCTCACTTTCATAGTCGTGTTAACCCCATTTTTCTCCACGTGTGTGTAGTCGAGGTTCTCGCCACCTTTTGAGTCGACCATTTCCTTTGACTTGCATTTTGTTGGATCTTTCTCCACTTTTGACTATCCTTTATGCTCGTTGGTTCTTTGGCTTTCCCACAATCCTACCCATCCACCAAAAGCTTTTGAGAGTTGTAGCTCCTTTGTGTGAGTTTCTTTGCCATTTCACTTTGCACGCTGTTCGCTCCTTTGTGTGGCAATTGGTTTGATATAATCTCCAAGGTGAGGTAAAAGGCAAACTCTACGCACCTTTACTCTCCATATACAACCCTTGTCGGCTTTGCATCATGGATGAATGGCCACCGTCCCAACCACCACCACCACCTCCGGAGGACGACAATCCATACATGACAAGATGGGACCATTGAAGGTTCGAGGAGAATTCAACTACTGCTAGAAGCCCTTGAGCGGCGCCTAAGATGAACAATTTAGCGAAGCCCGAGTGGAGTTCAAGAACATCAACAACCACTGAGGAAGTCCGAGGCCAAATGCATGCCATGCAACACAACCTCGGTCATCAAAATGAAGCTCTTGGTCGTGCCTCGCCTCAACGGATGAGAAGCTTCAACGCCTCATTGATGGGTTGGCAAGGCCACGCCATGAGACTCAAGATCATCACGACTCCTCAAGTGCATCAAGCGCCTCGCAGCCACGCTTCAAGGCACCGGATGGACCCGCCCTTTAATCCATGAGCTCTTCTCGGGTACCATCTCCGCGACACGCCGCAACGCTGAGCTATGATGGTGACCTCTCCGCAAGACCTCCACGACATGAAGCGGACCGCCACAACAAAGGGCACTTGTGCTCCAACAAGAACAACCTCACATGGACCACTGCCCATCGCCATCGACATGTTCTTTCCACAACAAGTGAAGCATCCGGCGGAAGAACAAGTTCGGCGGCGTGAAGCACTCAAGATCCACCAAGGCGCCCCTCGACATGAACGCCATCGCCACAACATGATCTAAACGACGAGCCTCCTCCACAACAAGAAGAAAGAGAGCCCATTGCGCATGCGGCTCGACGTCCTCCTCGCCACATGGCGCAAGATAATGCTCCTCAAGATCAACCACGACAAGAACAAGAGCAAGCTCCCAAGCTCACCGTGAGGACCAACAACCTCCTCCTCGTCCTCAACCGCGACAACAACAAGAGCAAGCTCCCCAAGCTCGTCGTCCAAACCAAGTTCCACCACCAAACGCGGCACCTCAACGACCGCAAGAGCAACGCCACCATCAACAAGCAAGACATGAGAGCTCAGATGATGAAGATGGCCGCCAAAAGCATGGCAACCGTCGCGACCGGAATCGCAATGAGGAAGAAACTTTCGGCAAGCTCAAGTTCACCATGCCCAAGTTCACCGGTTCCAATGATCCCGAAGAATACCTCTCACGGGAACTCAAGGTTGACAAGATCTTCCGCATGCACAACTTTAGTAATGAGAAGATGATGGCCATGGCATCCCTCGAGTTTGATGAATATGCCAACCTTTGGTGGGAACAAGTCCAACTCGCTCGTGAATCAAAAGAAGAGCCTCCAATCTCAACTTGGCAAGATATGAAGGCTCATATGAGATCCTGCTTTGTTCCTTCACACTACACGCGTGACCTCTTCAACAAGCTTCAAACGCTTAGTCAAGGAACAAAGACCGTGGAAGAATACTTCAAGCAAATGGAGCTCAACATGATCCGTGCCAACATTGAAGAACGTGATGAACAAACAATGGCACGTTTCCTCAATGGCTTGAACCATCCTATCAAGCGCATCACCGAGTTCCAACGGTACAACAACATGGTTGAGCTTGTGCACATTGCATCAAAGGCCGAACGTCAAGTGCAAGAGGACATCAAGTTCAACAAGCCAAAGGCATACTTCACATACAAGCAAGCTCCAACCACTACTTCGACAACACCAAGTGGAAGCTCCTCAAATACCACCAAGCTTCCCTTCAAGCCTACACTTCCTCAAGGAAAACCGCCCCCAAGTGGCAAGTACACAAGAGATGAACAACCATTCAATGGTGAGTGCTACAAGTGTGGAGGCAAAGGACACAAGTCAGCCGCATGTGGGAACAAGAAAGTTTTGTTCATCCACGACAACGGCGATGAAGAATACTTGAGTGAAGAAGAGTTTGATGCAAGGATCAAGGAAGCCATGGCAAGGCAACATTTGGAAGAGGACCAAGAGCTACTCATGTGTGAGCATGATGCAAGTTCATCGCCAGGTCACAAGGGTCTTAACTACTCAAGCCAATGAGAATGAAGAACAACGATCAAACATCTTCCAAACTCGTGCCGGTATCAATGGGAGGTCTATCAAAGTTGTCATCGATGGAGGGAGTTGCCACAATCTTACAAGCACGGAATTGTGTGAGAAACTCAACCTCACCCTCCATCCGCATAAACACCCCTACCATATCCAATGGCTAAGTGACCAAGGATCCGTCAAGATCAAGCACACCGCCCTCGTAACGCTCTCAATTGGACCATACAAGGACACGGTGGAATGTGACGTAGTTCAAATGACGGTTTGCCACATGTTGCTCAGAAGGCCGTGGCAATATGACAAGCGTGCTTTGCATAATGGTCACTCAAACACCTATACCTTCAAATGGCTTGACAAAACTTGTGTGTTGCAACCAATGACTCCTAGCCAAATAATTGCGGACAATGCAAAGGCTTTAGCGAGGGCGCAATACACAAAACCACCTTGTGAGAAGAGTGGTGAGCGAGAGAACCACACTATAGTGAGTGAGTGCCACAAGCCAAACTCGAGTGGAAAAACTAAGAGTGTTCTTCTTGCCACCAAAAGTGAGATGAGAGTATGCAAGGGACTAGCGCAAGGAACTAATGACTTGACAAATGTTCCTCCTTCTTTGATGGCTGTTTTGCAGGAATTCCATGATGTATTTCTCGAAGAGCTTCCTCATGGACTACCTCCCCTTCGTGGAATCGAGCACGATCGACCTCATACCCGCGCCTAACTCCCAAACCGCCACAGTATCACACTTAACCCGAAGAGACGAAGGAGATAGAACGACAAATCAACCAACTCGCTCCAAAGGTTTGATCCAAGTAAGCACTAGTCCAAGCCGGGTTCCCGTGATTCTAGTCCCAAAACGGATGATACGCTATGGTTATGCATGGATCGTCATTCAATCAATGCTATCACCGTGCATTATCGACATCCTATACCGGCCTTGATGACATGCTTGATGAGTTATGTGGAGCCACTATATTTTCGAAAATTGATCTTCGTAGTGGTTACCATCAAATTCGCATGGTCAAGGTGATGAGTGGAAATCGCCTTCAAGACCAAGCTTGGTCTCTATGAATGGTTGGTTATGCCTTTTGGCTTATCAAATGCTCCATCTACCTTCATGCGCCTCATGAACCATATTTTGCGATCTCTCATTGGGAAGAGTGTAGTTGTTTACTTTGATGACATCCTTGTCTATAGCAAGTCACTAGAGGAGCATGTTACTTATGTTAAGGAGGTCTTTCAAATCCTTCGTCATGAAAAGCTTTACGCTAATCTCCCAAAGTGCACTTTTGCAAAAGACAAGCTGATTTTCCTTGGTTTTGTTGTGTCTTCCAATGGCATTGAAGTTGATGTCTCAAAAGTCAAGGACATACGAGATTGGCCCATCCCTACAAATGTTAGTGAACTTCGAAGTTTTCATGGGTTGGCTGGCTTTTACCGTCACTTTGTGAAAGACTTTTCTACCATTGCTTGCCCCCTCAACGAATCGACCAAGAAAATGTCACGCTGCTTGGGGAAAAGCACAACAAAAGGCTTTTGATGAGGTCAAAAGAGGCTCACCAAGCACCACTTCTTGCATTACCGGATTTCACGAAAACCTTTGAGATTGAATGTGACGCTAGTGGTATTGGCATTGGTGGCGTCCTTATGCAAAATGGGCGTCCTATTGCTTACCATAGTGAGAAACTTGATGGCGCACGCCTCAACTATCCCATTTATGACAAAGAACTTTTTGCCTTGGTTCGAGTCCTTCAAGTGTGGCAACACTATCTTTGGCCCAAAGAATTTATCATCCATTCCGACCATGAGTAGTTGAAGTATCTTAAGGGCCAAGCCAACTTGAGTAAAAGGCACGCAAAATGGGTTGAGTTCATGGAGTCGTTTCCGTACAATTTCAAATACAAGAAGGGCAAACAAAATGTGGTAGCGGACGCCTTTGTCTCAAAAAACACAAGCCTTCTTACACGACTCAAGTAAATGTCTTGGGTCTTGATGACATCAAATCTTTGTACGCTGTCTCAATTCTTCTTTGGACCAATTTTTGCAAAATGTTCAATAGACAAAGGGATTGATGATTTCTATTTGCATAAGGGGTTTCTTTTCAAACAAAACAAGCTTTGCATTCCGAAATTGTCTCTCAAACTTTCGCTTCTTCAAGAGTCCCATGGTGGAGGCCTTATGGGTCACTTTGGCCGTGACAAGACTTATGACATGCTCTCCACTCACTACTTTTGGCCAAAGATGAAGCGCGACGTGGAGCGCCACGTCCAACGATGCACTACGTGTATCCAAGCTAAGTCTAAGTCCAACCCCTTGGTCTTTATATGCCATTGCCTATTACTCATGCACCTTGGTCGGACATTAGCATGGACTTTGTGTTAGGCTTGCCTAGATCTAAACATGGTCATGATTCTATATTTGTAGTAGTGGATCGCTTTCCAAAAATGGCACATTTCATTCCGTGCCATAAGACCGATGATGCTTCACATGTAGCAAATTTGTTTTTCAGGGAAATAATTTGGCTACACGGTGTACCAAGAACAATCGTCTCCGACCGCGACGTAAAATTCATGAGCTACTTCTGGAAGACTCTCATGGCCAAGCTCGGCATCAAGCTCCTCTTCTCGTCGCCAAGATCCTCAAACCGACGGACAAACCGAGGTCGCTAATCGAAGTCTTGGCACACTCTTCGGTGTTGATAAAGAAGAACCTTAAAGACTGGAGGAATGTATTCCACATGCCGAAGTTCGCTTACAACCGCTGCAAGCACTCCACCACCATGAGGAGCCCGCTCATGATCGTTTATGGCTTCGAGCCTCACCGCGCTCGATATCCTTCCTCTACCTCTTCATGAACGTGCCAATATGGACGTGGTCAAGCGTGCCCAAACAATGAAGAAACTCCATGAAGACACAAGAGCTACGATCGAGAAACAAGTACTTCGCCAAGCATCAAGGCTAAACAAGAACAAGAAATAGATGATCTTCGAAGAAGGCGACCTTGTGTGGATACACTTGAGTAAAGACCGCTTCCCCAAGGACCGCGACTCCAATCTAAAGCCAAGAGGTGATGGACCGTTCAAAGTGCTAAAGAGGATCAACAACAACGCCTACATCATAGATATCCCAACATCCAAGTATCTTGTGAGCCCGACATTCAATGTCAAGGACCTATCACCCTACCATGGCGAAGATGAAGTTGAGAAGGTTGAAGAGTCGAGGACGACTCTTTCCCAAGGGAGCTGATGCCTGGCCCCACGGACGCACCTCCATCTACAACACCTAGTCCCCGAAGTGGACCAATGACTCGCGCCCGTGCCAAGCTCCTACAAGCCAAGGTTAACTCGCTCCTTTCCTCATGTGATTTTGGCCTACCTTTGGATGGCTTTCTACTTCATGCATCTACGTTGTGTATCCTCAGATATGAAGCAACACCACCACACCAAGCCACCAAGGAAGCAGGACCAGGAGAAGAAGCTGCTGGAGCTCTGCACACCGGAGTCTCCGGACCTTCCTCCGGTCCAGACCGGAGACTCAAGCCCGGGACAGCCAGAAGCCCCCTCCGGAGACGGGTCCGGAGATTGACCGGAGTCTCCGGTCCAGACCGGAGTCTCCGGACCGACCGACGCCAGGCATGTTAAAGCCTTTTGGGCCTGGCCCATGTAACCCCCAATTTCGCCCAAACTTCCAGTTTTATTCCGTAACCACTGCTTATGTGGTTGGCCTATATATAGCCCCACCCCTCATATGTAAACCCTAGACTTGGATAATAATAGATATTAAGGAAACCCTTTGAGGAACTTATATCTATTGGTCTCATGCTCCTACCAAGGAGCACCGGATTATCCACCCCCCTCTTGGATCTTGCATAGTGCGTTTAAGTTGTACAAGGCCTTGGGTTCTGGTTTCTTGCCCCCAAGTCGCCAAGATCTCACCAAGCTCCTCGTCCCCGTTGTTGGCGTGGAGAGCGAGTCACCAACACCGATCCTAGGATTATGTTGGACCGCTGCCACACCGGCGTGAGAGATAGGCGTGTATCGTGTTTTGGTGTGCGTGTGTTCGTGGTTTTCATCTCCTTCCTCGATTTCATCCCTCCGACCACCGCTTTCCCCTCGTTTCTCGTGGGATTCGTGAAAGATCGGGCCAACCCTAAGGTTACCCCATAACAAAAGTGTCCCATCAATCCTCCTCCATGCGCCTCCTGTAACAACAAAAGACGAACAGAACTATCTAGAATGCATAGTTTGTTAGCACGGAACACAACCATCATTGAAGACTTAACTTGTTCCAAGTTCTACCATCTCTACAATTCTGCAACACATCTTTAAATTCAGCATCATGCACATATTGTTCCTTAATAGTTTCCAATCCAAATATTTTGAAGTCAAGTTGAGATAACAAAGCTGATGCAGCCCGTCCTACGGACGCACCTCCATCTACAACACCTAGTCCCCCAAGTGGACCAATGACTCGCGCCCGTGCCAAGCTCCTACAAGCCAAGGTTAACTCGCCCTTTCCTCATGTGATTTTGGCCTACCTTTGGATGGCTTGCTACTTCATGCATCTACGCTATGTATCCTCGATGAAGCAAGCACCACCACACCAAGCCACCAAGGAAGCAGGACCAGGAGAAGAAGCCATCGAGCGCGCACACCGAGTCTCCGGTAGACCGGAGTCTCCGCCTCCTACACCGGAGTCTCGGACCTTCCTCCGTCCAGACTGAGACCCAGCCTGGACAGCTGAAGCCCTCCGAGACGGGTCCGAGATCGACTGAATCTCCGCCCAGACGAGTCTCGACCCTGCATCGAGTCTCCGGACCGACCGCGCCATGCATGTTAAGGCCTTTGGGCCTGGCCCATGTAACCCCAATTTCCCCCAAACTTCCAGCTTTATTCCAGAACTACCACTGTTTATGTGGTTGGCCTATAAATAGCCCCACCCCTCATATGTAAACCCTAAACTTGGATAATGATAGATTAAGACACCCTTGTGGATCTTTTAATCTATTGGTCTCATGCTCCTTGATAAGGAGCACCTATTGTCCACCCTCCTCTTGGATCTTGCCTAGTGCTCAAGTTGTACAAGGCCTTGGTTTCTCGGTTTCTTGCCCCCAAGTCGCCAAGATCTCACCAAGCACCTCATCCCCGTTGTTGGCGCGGAGAGCGAGCTCACCAACACCGATCCTAGGATTATGTTGACCTGCCACCGTGTGAGGGATAGGCGGTATCGTGTTTTGGTTTGTGTGTGTTCGTGGTTTTCATCTCCTCCCTCGATTTCATCCTCCGACCACCGCTTCCTCGTTCCTCGTGGAATTGTGAAAGATCGGCCAACCCCGGTTTCCATAACATCTTGGTATCAAGAGCAAGGTTGATCACGAATTTCCCCAATTTTTCTTCTATCCACCATAAATTGAAATTTTTCCAAAAACAGCCCCAATTTGCCTTTGGATCGATCTGCTGCTTTTGGAGTGTTTTTGGTGGTTTGATCCCACCAAATCTTGTCTAAGGTGTTGGTTCAGCTTTTGCTCATGCTTTCCCAGCCCAATTTTGGCCAAATTTTCATGGATTTGAGGACTTAGGCGTGATTTCCGCCAAGAACACGAAAGCAATATCCCACACCGAGTCTCCTACCGGACGCCTGCTTTTGCCCATTTTCCTCTTTTCTTGCATTGGCTAATGTATCCACTTGTTGTTTGTGTTCCGTGCGTGTCACCAACTAATGATAGCTTCCGAACATCGCCGGCTTTCGACACCACGACCCCAAACTCTTCCTCATTCCCCATCGACACAAGATCATCACCATCAACTAAGGTATAACTTGTGTCAAACCTTGTAGCCATATCTTCCTTTGTGTGTACCTATCCTATGAGAGCAACTCATTTTGTGTTTGTCTACATTGTGCACTTGCCATTGGAAAGTGAGAGTGTGAGGGCAAATACAAAAGTTAACATAGTAGCATAGCAAGGAGAAAAGAAAAGAATCAAAAAAAAGAAAAGTAAAAGAAAATAGAAAGATACATAGTCTCCCAATACAAAGAGAGAATCAAGCTTGTAAGCAAAAGAGAGAGGAAGAAGCACCAAGGCAAGTGCACAAACTGCTTGCTTACCCTCTTTGGCAAACGAGTTGTGGTCTCTCCTTATGCTGGCACGACACCCGAGCGTAGTCTTCATAGGCCATTTCGTGCTCACTTTCATAGTCGTGCTAACCCCATTTTTCTCACGCTGTGTGTGTAGTCGCAGGTTCTCGCCACCTTTGAGTCGACCATTTCCTTTGACTTATGCTTTGTTGGATTTTCCACTTTTGACTATCCTTTGCTCGTTGGTTCTTTGGCTTTCCCACAATCCTACCCATCCACCAAAAGCTTTTGAGAGTTGTAGCTCCTTTGTGTGAGTTTCTTGCTATTTCACTTTGCACGCTGTTCGCTTCTTTGTGTGGCAATTGGTTTGATATAATCTCCAAGGTGAGGTAAAAGGCTAATCGACGCACTCTTTACTCCCCATATACAACCCTTTCGGCTTTGCATCATGGACAGGAATGGCGAGCCGTCCAACCACTCACCACCACCTCCGGAGGACGCATAATCCATACATGACAAGATGGGACCATTGAAGGTTCGAGGAGAATTCAACCACTGCTAGAAGCCCTTGAGCGGCGCCAAGATGAACAATTTAGCAAGCCCGAGTGGAGTTCAAGAACATCGACAACCGCTCAAAAAGTCCGTGGCCAAATGCATGCCATGCAACACAACCTCGTCATCAAAATGAAGCTCTTGGTTGTGCACTCGCCAACGGATGAGAAGCTTCAACGCCTCATTGATGGGTTAGCAAGGCCACGCCGCCGACTCAAGCTCATCACGACTCCTCGTTAATCAAGTGCTCCTCGCCACGCTTCAAGGCCCCGGATGGACCCGCCCTTCACTCCATGAGCTCTTCTCAAGCGGTACCATCGCCGCGACACGCCGCAACGCTGTTATGATGGTGACCTTCCCGCAAGACCTCCAAGACGGAAGCGGACCGCCACAACAAAGGGCACTTGTGCTTCAACAAGAACAACCTCACATGGACCACCAAGCCCATCGCCATCGACATGTTCTTTCCACAACAAGTGAAGCATCCGGCGGAAGAACAAGTTCACCGGGCGTGAAGCACTCAAGATCCACCAAGGCGCCCCTATCAACATGAACGCCATCGCCACAACATGATCTAAACGACGAGCCTCCTCCACAACAAGAAGAAAGAGAGCAGCCCATTGCGCATGCGGCTCGACGTCCTCCTCGCCACATGGCGCAAGATAATGCTCCTCAAGATCAACCACGACAAGAACAAGAGCAAGCTCCCAAGCTCACCGTGAGGACCAACAACCTCCTCCTCGCCCTCAACCGCGATAACAACAAGAGCAAGCTCCCCAAGCTCGCAGCCCAAATCAAGTTCCACCACCAAACGCGCACCTCAACAACCGCAAGAGCAACGCCACCATCAACAGCAAGACATGAGACCTCGGATGATGAAGATGGCCGCCACAATCATGGCAACCGTCGCAACCGGAACCGAATGAGGAAGAAACTTTCGGCAAGCTCAAGTT
Organism: Avena insularis; assembly: GCA_023614405.1. NCBI lineage: Eukaryota > Viridiplantae > Streptophyta > Magnoliopsida > Poales > Poaceae > Avena > Avena insularis. Next base: position 19,228 of record JAJUPC010000645.1, on the reverse strand, counting down.
CACCATGCCCAAGTTCACCGGGTCCAATGATCCCGAGGAATACCTCTCATGGGAACTCAAGGTTGACAAGATCTTCCTCATGCACAACTGTAGCAATGCGAAGATGATGGCCATGGCATCCTCGAGTTTGATGAATATGCCAACCTTTGGTGGGAACAAGTCCAACTCGCCGTGAATCAAAAGAAGAGCCTCCAATCTCAACTTGGCAAGATATGAAGGCTCATATGAGATCCCGCTTTGTTCCTTCACACTACACGCGTGACCTCTTCAACAAGCTTCAAACGCTTAGTCAAGGAACAAAGACCGTGGAAGAATACTTCAAGCAAATGGAGCTCAACATGATCCGTACAACATTGAAGAGCGGATGAACAAACAATGGCATCGCTTCCTCAATGGCTTGAACCATCCTATCAAGCGCATCACCGAGTTCCAACGGTACAACAACATGGTTGAGCTTGTGCACATTGCATCAAAGGCCGAACGCCAAGTGCAAGAGGACATCAAGTTCAACAAGCCAAAGACATACTTCACATACAAGCAAGCTCCAACCGCTACTTCGACAACACCAAGTGGAAGCTCCTCAAATACCACCAAGCTTCCCTTCAAGCCAACACTTCCTCAAGGAAAACCGCCCCCAAGTGGCAAGTACACAAGAGATGAACAACCATTCAATGGTGAGTGCTACTAGTGTGGAGGCAAAGGACACAAGTCGGCCGCATGTGGGAATAAGAAAGTTTTGTTCATCCATGACAACGGCGATGAAGAATACTTGAGTGAAGAAGAGTTTGATGCAAGGGTCAAGGAAGCCATGGCAAGGCAACATTTGGAAGAGGACCAAGAGCTACTCATGTTTGAGCATGACGCAAGTCCATCGCCAGGGTCACAAGGGTCTTAACTACTCAAGCCAATGAGAATGAAGACCAACGATCAAACATCTTCCAAACTCATGCCGGTATCAATGGGAGGTCCATCAAAGTTGTCATTGATGGAGGGAGTTGCCACAATCTTGCAAGCACGGAATTGTGTGAGAAACTCAACCTCACCCTCCATCCGCATAAACACCCCTACCATATCCAATGGCTAAGTGACCAAGGATCCGTCAAGATCAAGCACACCGCCCCAGAATATTCTCAATTGGGCCCTACAAGGACACGGTGGAATGTGACGTGGTTCCAATGACGGTTTGCCATATGTTGCCTAAGGCCGTGGCAATTTGACAAGCGTGCTTTGCATAATGGTCACTCAAACACTTATAGCTTCAAATGGCTTGACAAAACTTGTGTGTTGCAACAAATGACTCCTAGCCAAATAATTGCGGACAATGCAGAGGCTTTAGCGAGGGCGCAATACACAAAACCACCTTGTGAGAAGAGTGGTGAACGAGAGAACCACACTATAGTGAGTGAGTGCCACAAGCCAAACTCGAGTGGAAAACTAAGAGTGTTCTTCTTGCCACCAAAAGTGAGATGAGAGAAGTGCGGAACAACCCATCCATTTTGCACTATGTCCTTGTATGCAAGGGACTAGCGCAAGGAACTAATGACTTGACAACTGTTCCTCCTTCTTTGATGGCTGTTTTGCAGGAATTCCAAGATGTATTTCCCGAAGAGCTTCCTCATGGACTACCTCCTCTTCGTGGAATCGAGCACCGTGATCGACCTCATACCCGCGCCCACTCCCAAACTGCCACAGTATCGCATTAACCCTAAGAGACGAAGGAGATAGAACGACAAATCAACCAACTCGCTCCAAAGGTTTGATCCAAGTAAGCACTAGTCCAAGCGGTTCCCGTGATTCTAGTCCCAAAACGGATGATACGCTATGTTATGCATGGATCGTCATTCAATCAATGCTATCACCGTATGCTATCGACATCCTATACCGCTGCCTTGATGACATGCTTGATGAGTTATGTGGAGCCACTATATTTTCAAAATTGATCTTCGAGTGGTTACCATCAAATTCGCATGGTCAAGGTGATGAGTGGAAATCGCCTTCAAGACCAAGCTTGGTCTCTATGAATGGTTGGTTATGCCTTTGGCTTATCAAATGCTCCATCTACCTTCATGCCTCATGAACCATATTTTGCGATCTCTCATTGGGAAGAGTGTAGTTGTTTACTTTGATGACATCCTTGTCTATAACAAGTCACTAGAGGAGCATGTTACTCATGTTAAGGAGGTCCTTCAAATCCTTCGTCATGAAAAGCTTTACGCTAATCTCCCAAAGTGCACTTTTGCAAAAGACAAGCTGATTTTCCTTGGTTTTGTTGTGTCTTCCAATGGCATTGAAGTTGATGTCTCAAAAGTCAAGGACATACGAGATTGGCCCATCCCTACAAATGTTAGTGAACTTCGAAGTTTTCATGGGTCATTGGCTTTTACCGCCGCTTGTGAAAGACTTTTCTACCATTGCTTGCCCCTCAACGAATCGACCAAGAAAATGTCACGCTCGCTTGGGGAAAAGCACAACAAAAGGCTTTTGATGAGCTCAAAAAGAGGCTCACCGAAGCACCACTTCTTGCATTACCGGATTTCACAAAAACCTTTGAGATTGAATGTGACGCTAGTGGTATTGGCATTGGTGGCGTCCTTATGCAAAATGGTGTCCTATTGCTTACCATAGTGAGAAACTTGATGGCGCACGCCTCAACTATCCCATTTATGATAAAGAACTTTTTGCCTTGGTTCGAGTCCTTCAAGTGTGGCAACACTATCTTTGGCCCAAAGAATTTATCATCCATTCACCATGAGTCGTTGAAGTATCTTAAGGGCCAAGCCAACTTGAGTAAAAGGCACAAAATGGGTTTAGTTCATGGAGTCGCTTCCTTACATTGTCAAATACAAGAAGGGCAAAGCAAATGTGGTAGGACGCCTTGTCTCAAGAAAAACACAAGCCTTCTTACACGACTCAAGTAAATGTCTTGGGTCTTGATGACATCAAATCGCTGTACGTCTCAATCTTTCTTTGGACCAATTTTTGCAACATGTTCAATACACAAAGGGATTGATGATTTCTATTTGCATAAGGGTTTTTTCAAACAAAACAAACTTTGCATTCAAATCGCCTCTCCAACTTTTGCTTCTTCAGAGTCCCATGGTGGAGGCCTTATGGGTCACTTTGGCCGTGACAAGACTTATGACATGCTCTCCACTCACTACTTTTGGCCAAAGATGAAGCGCGACGTGGAGCGCCACGTCCAACGATGCACTACATGTATCCAAGCTAAGTCTAAGTCCAAACCCTATGTTCTTTATATGCCAAAACATATTCCTCATTCACCTTGTTCTGACATTAGCATGGACTTTGTGTTAGGCTTGCCTAGATCTAAACATGGTCATGATTCTATATTTGTAGTAGTGGATCGCTTCCAAAATGGCACACTTCATTTCGTACATAAGACCGATGATGCTTCACATGTAGCAAATTTGTTTTTCAGTGGAAATAATTCGCCACACGGTGTACTAAGAACAATCGCTCTCCGATCTGACGTGAAATTCATGAGCTACTCGAAGACTCTCATGGCCAAGCTCGCATCAAGCTCCTCTTCCGTCGCCCAGATCCTCAAACCGATGGACAAACCGAGGTCGCTAATCGAAGTCTTGGCACACTCCTCCGGTGTTGATAAAGAAGAACCTTAAAGACTGGAGGAATGTATTCCACACGCCGAGTTCGCTTACAACCGCGCCAAGAACTCCACCACCATGAGGAGCCCGCTCATGATCGCCTATGGCTTCGATCCTCACCGCGCCGATATCCTTCCACTACCTCTTCATGAACGTGCTAATATGGACGTGGTCAAGCGTGCCCAAACAATGAAGAAACTCCATGACGACACAAGAGCTACGATCGAGAAACAAGTCCTTCGCCAAGCATCGAGGCTAAACAAGAACAAGAAAGAGATGATCTTCGAAGAAGGCAACCTTGTGTGGATACACTTGAGTAAAGACCGCTTCCCCAAGGACCGCGACTCCAAACTCAAGCCAAGAGGTGATGGACCGTTCAAAGTGCTAAAGAGGATCAATAACAACGCCTACATCATAGATATCCCAACATCCAAGTATCTTGTGAGCCCGACATTCAATGTCAAGGACCTATCACCCTACCATGGCGAAGATGAAGTTGAGAAGGTTGAAGAGTCGAGGACGACTCTTTCCCAAGGGGGGAGCTGATGCAGCCCGTCCTACGGACGCACCTCCATCTACAACACCTAGTCCCCCAAGTGGACCAATGACTCGCTGCGTACAAGCTCCTACAAGCCAAGGTTAACTCGCCCTTTCCTCATGTGATTTTGGCCTACCTTTGGATGGCTTGCTACTTCATGCATCTACGCTATGTATCCTCAGATATGAAGCAAAGACCACCACACCATGCCACCAAGGAAGCAGGACCAGAGAAGAAGCCATCGAGTCCAGACACCGAGTCTCCAGAGACTGGAGTCTCCTGGCCTCACACCGAGTCTCCGGACCTTCCTCCGGCCCAGATCGAGACCTGTGCCCGGATGCCTGTAAGCCCTCCGAGACGGGTCCAGGTGATCGACTGAGTCTCCGCCTGCACTGAGCCTCCGGACTCAGACCGAGTCTCCGGACCAGCCGAGTCTCCGACCGACCGCCAGCATGTTAAGGCCTTTGGGCCTGGCCCATGTAACCCCTAATTTCGCCCCAAACTTCCAGTTTTATTCCAACTACCTTGTTTATGTGATTGGCCTATAAATAGCCCCACCCCTCATATGTAAACCCTAGACTTGGATAATGATAGATTAAGACACCCCTTGTGAATCTTTTAATCTATTGGTCTCATGCTCCTTGATAAGGAGCACCTATTGTCCACTCTCCTCTTGGATCTTGCCTAGTGCCTGTTGTACAAGGCCTTGGGTTCTCGGTTTCTCGCCCCAAGTCGTCAAGATCTCACCAAGCACCTCATCCCCTGTTGTTGGCGTGAGAGCGAGCCGCCCAACACCGATCCTAGGATTATGTTGACCGCTTGCCACCGTGTGAGGGATAGGCGGTATCGTGTTTTGTTTGCGTGTTCGTGGTTTTCATCTCCTCCTCGATTTCATCCTCCACCACCGCTTTCCCCCTTGTTCCTCGTGGAATTCGTGAAAGATCGGGCCAACCCCAGGGTTTCCCCATAACAAAAGCATAACGGCGCGACAAAGAATCAGCAATAATATTATCTTTACCCTTTTTGTGTTTGATAACATAAGGAAAAGACTCAATAAATTCAACCCACTTTGCATGACGCATTTATTCAACTTAGCTTGACTACTAATATTCTTCAAAGATTCATGATCGTAATGAATAACAAATTCCTTAGGCCATAGATAATGTTGCCCAAGTTTCTAATGTCCAACCAATGCATATAATTCTTTATCATAAGTAGAATAGTTCAGACTAGCCCCACTCAATTTCTCGCTAAAATATGCAATGTTTTCCTCTTGTAATAACACCCTCCCAAACCAATTCCACTAGCATCACATTCAAGCTCCAAAGTCTTAGTAAAATCAGGAAGTTGGAGAAAGGGAGCATGTGTTAGCTTATCTTTCAATATGACGAAGGCCTGTTGTTGTGCATCGCCCCAAACAAAGGGCACATCCTTCTTGGTAAGCTCATTCAGCGGCTGAAATTGATCCAAAGTCTTTGACAAAGCGCCTATAAAAACCAGCGAGGCCAAGAAAACTCCTCACTTGTGTGACTGCCTTTGGTCATGCCAATTCTCAATAGCTTCAATCTTGGCTGGATCCACTTCAATACCCTCGTGATGTAACAACATAGCCAAGAACGAACTCGATTGGTAAAAGGTGCACTTCAAGGTTACCAAACAAACGCATCACGTAAAGCATTGAAAACAAAGACGTAAATGGTCCAAATGATCCTCTAAAGATTTGCTATAAATCAGAATATCATCAAAGTAGACTACCACAAAACGCCCAATGAAAGCACGAAAACTCCGCTCATTAATCTCATGAAAGTGCTAGGTGCATTAGTTAAAGCAAACGGCATTACTAACCACTCATATAAACCGAACTTAGTTTTAAATGCTGTTTTCCATTCATCTCCTAATTTCATACGAATCTGGTGGTAACCACTACGCAAATCAACTTTAGAAAACATGGTAGAGCCACTCAATTCATCAAGCATGTCATCTAAACGTGGAATAGATGACGATATCGAATAGTAATATTATTGATAGCTCTACAATCAAGACACATGCGCAAGAACCATCTTTCTTAGGTACCAAAATAATAGGAACAGACAGGGGCTAAGGGACTCATTTAATATGATCTCGCCGAGTAGTTCCTGAATTTGGCGCTGTATCTCCTTTGTCTCCTCTGGATTGGTTCTATATGGCTATGGTTGGGTTAACGTGGCACCAGGAATTAGATCAATTTGGTGCTCAATTCTCTAATAGGAGGTAGTCCTGTGGCAACTCAATAGCGAAAGACGCCCTCATATTCTCGCAAAAGGTTAGCAAATGTGGCAAAGAAGGAGGCATATCCTCAAATGATAACAAAACCTCTTTGCAGACAATTGCATAACATTGAGTATTGTTTACATCTAGTTCAGCAATATCAATTTTATTTGCAAGCATACATGGACTCTTCAATCGAATTTCAAGAGTATGTGTAGAATCAGATTTAGTGTTCTTTGGTGGTATAAAATCTGCAGCAACAATTTGATTCTCACTTTTATTTTTCTCCTCGCTTTTAGCTCTACTAGCTCTAGCAAGATCATCTTTTAAAATCTGTTCAGAGTCATAGGTTTTAGACCAATTTTCTTTCCATCATGCATAAGAGAATAGTGATTAGTTTTGCCATTATGAACAAATTCTCTATCAAATTGCTATGGTCTACCAAGTAACAAAGAACAAGCTTGCATAGGTACAACATCACAATCAACAAAATCAGAATATGTACCAATAGTAAAATGCACGCACTGCTCTTGTTACCTTGATCTTGCGAGAACTCTCAAACCATTGGATGTAATATGAATGTGGGCGTTGTCTTGTTGGAAGCGCAAGCTTCTACCATGTCAACACCGCCAGATTATTACAACTCCTCCATCAATGATGATCCAGATAGTTTTTCCTTGACAACACCACGGTTTGGAACAGGTTGTGGCGTTGATCTTGCTCAGATTTGCTCAATTGCACACTCAACACACGTTGTGTAATTAAGCTCTTGTATTGATCAGCAGCTTCAGCCCCATTACCTTTGGCTCTTCATCAAGATCGTAATTGTTCCATCTCGAGCAGAAATAAGGGCTAGTGTATCTTCATCAAGTCACTGCTGAATCAGACGACCATCTTCTCACCATCATCACACGCTGTGTTGTGCAATCGCCTTCAATATGACCAAAACCCCAAAGACTTCATGCATTGTATATCCTTTGTCTTACCCGTGGAAGCTATAGAAGATGCACTACGAAAGGTGGAGCATTGGATGATGGTGGAGGAGCACTGGAAATCTTGTGGTGGCCTTGGATGTGGTAGTAGCTGGTATTAATCACGAGGAGGCGCTGATTGTCGATGTCCAAGAGGATGTGCGACTGCAGAATTATTAGTCCTCCTCCATGGTGTTTGGCATCCTCACTTCACGCTCAGCTTTTACAAGCAAGATGAAACAAATGAGTGATAGAATTATATTCCTTATAATCTAATATGTGCTGAATGTCCTTGTTTAATCCACCAAAGAAACATGCAAGAATTTGTTCATTAGATTCAACAAGACCACACCGAACCATCCCCGTTTGTAATTCCTGATAATACTCTTCTACAGAATTTTTCCCTTGCTCTAAACGTGTCAGATTCTTTAGTAAATCACGTTGATAAGTAGGAGGTACAAAACGAACACGCATAGCAGTTTTAAAGCAGTCCAAGTACTAGGAATAGTAGTAGGGTTTAAACGACAATACTGCATCACCAAAGGAAGCAAATTTAGTAAATTCACATGTAAAAGATTAACACGCATATTCTCGTGATATTTTAAGCATGCAAAACGTTGTTCTACTTCCATCTCTCATGTAAGATATGCATCAGATTATATTTACCTCAAAAGATGGAATATTTAATTTAAGCTTTGCAACATGATCATCATCACGCATGTCGCAGCTATGGGTAGTAATGTCGGGACGGCCAGTACCTATGGAGGTTGTTCAACCTCCTCACAAATAGATCATCGCTGTCGGGTCGAGTAGTACCCGCCGTCTGTCCCCAATGTCGCAGCAGCCGCGCGGATGTCCGAGGAGCTACCGCAGCGGTAGCCGCCGGTAAGCAGCAATGAACCAGCATCGACCAGGATCGGAATGCGCCAGGCGCCATGTGTGGGTGCAAGGAAAGCGGGCAATCGTTCAAAAGCTCTTGAACCGAACGCTGCTTGGCTTGAAGGATTTCGAGTCCATCGATCTTGTCCACGGCGCAGGTGAGCTTGGTGTCAAACTCTCGAGGCGCCAGATTCACGCTCTTCGCTGACCGACCAAGAGCGCGAGAAGTGGCCATGTAGTTCTTCGCTCGTCATTGTGGCAGGGTTCCGAAGTATCCGGCATGGTTAGTCCTTAAAAGCATAGGTATATAGTACGGAAATATGGTGGAAGTCACGCGAATCCGCAAGCAATATAAGCTCTTACAAGTTCTTACCAAACAGCAGAAAAGGTGATGTGCAACCACGAGGATCTGGGACCAGAGATTGAACCAAGCGATTACTGTGGAGTCGAGACACCGCACGTGGAGAATATCCGTGGAGCTCGGGAAGGCTTAGCAATTATCAAAACAGCAATGCAAAAGTTGAAAGAATGCTCAACAACGGCATCAGGCTGGTCCTAGGCTAGATCAGACTAGAGACGCGAGCCTAGATCACCAACGATGTCACGACGCGACACAACAAGCATCAGATGATGATATGGCACCCTAAAAAGCTTAACCGAGATGCGTAAAATCACTATGATGGCGAGTGTCTAGAACTGATCTACGGGTCTAAAAATAGGTTAGCCCCAAAAAATTTTATGAAATTTTTATTTTGTTCGAAAGCTGCCACCCAAAAAAATATCGCTATAACTACCGATGGAGAAAAGTGATCCCCGGTCGAAAACTAGTATAGCCGTAATTTTTTTCGAGTATGTTCATTTTTTTTGCTCTCCTTCGACTTCACGACCGGACTCGGAGCTCGACACGGACTTTAGCTTAACACGGAAACAACAAGGAAGGAGAGTAAAAGAAATAACTAGGAAAAATAACTCTACTCGGACTGCACTACAGAGGAAACTGATCGGATCTGGTCGCGGTAGGAAGGCGGTGGAGTAATAGTGTTTATGGCGGCAGGTATATGGCGCGGAATATGGTGGCGGAATATGGTGGCGGTGATCGCAGTGTGGCGGTGACTACTATGATCGTAACTCGAAACCTAAGGGATGAGACACTAAGACCAAGAACTCGACGCGACGATATAACACAAATTCAACAATGCAAAACTGAAAAGATAATGCGAGGCGAGATTGGTTATGGATGGATCTAAACCTAACTGTGTTTGGCTTTTTCGTGGGTTATAGGTAAAACAGATCTAATCTACGAAACAAAGAAAATCTCACCGAGCAACCTGAAATCTGATACCACTTGATAGGGCAAAGGTGTCCGATCTTTCGATGAGAAGGCGATAATGATTTGGTGGAGTTCGGCTTGACGATCCGACTACACGCGGCGAGCACGAGCGCCAATGCAATCGCTAGGCCAATCTCCGGAGGTTACCGATCCTGAACACGATCACCGACCAACGAGGGTCTTAATTCCTACCGAAATCGAGAACAAGTAAGAACCAATATTGCAATCAAGATATTGCGGATTAAGAGGAAAGCTTTATTGAAGAGGTGGATCCTGAATAGGTGCGAAGTACAAGAGGCCTTCATGACGCCGAGCCTTGGCGGTTGCATTATGGCTAACTTTATGTCTAAACAAAATCGAAGTCTAGGTCGGCTATGGGGAGTATTTATGTAGCAGGGTTTCGCCAGCCATGGAAGTGGTGGGAATCCAACCCTAAAAGTCCTTTTCCCTCAAATACGGACTCTAAAAAGTGGCTAATTAAAATCCTCGAAAATTACATGGGCCTGGCCCAAAATAAAGGTGTCAAGACCATATTAAGCTATGGACGAATTCAGAAGTATTGATCTTGAATATTTCGTCCAAACCTTCTTTCTTCATTATGGATCATCACATGCTTTTATCCGTGGCCTTCTCTTGGATCATCACATGCTTGCTGCCATCTCCATGCATGGCCATGCTCCAATGCTTGTCCCTCTCATCCATGCTTGGTCCATCATTCCTAAGAGTAAGAAATACATCTGATTTAGGCAGATCATATTCTCATGTATGTGAGGAATAGTTCCAAGAAACGAAAGTACTGATAGTTAAGTTGTTTGGCACGAGATCTTGTGATGGGTCCTTGTATGTGTTCAGTAGGTACAACATTTGTATCAATAGTAGGGATGTCCACATCATTGGGTTCTCTGCCGCCCCAAGTCGCCAAGATCTCACCAAGCATCTCGCCTGTTGTTGGTCGTGGAGAGAGCTTCACCAACACCGATCCTAGGGATTATGTTGGACCTGCCACCACCGAGACAAGGCGTCTGGCTACCACATTTTCTTTGCCCTTCTTGTATTTGACAATGTAAGGAAACGACTCCATGAACTCAACCCATTTTATGGCCTTTTACTCAAGTTGGCTTGGCCCTTAAGATACTTCAACGACTCATGGCTCGGAATGGATGATAAATTCTTTGGGCCAAAGATAGTGTTGCCACACTTGAAGGACTCAACCAAGGAAAAAGTTCTTTGTCATAAATGGGATAGTTGAGGCGCGCCATCAAGTTTCTCACTATGGTAAGCAATAGGACGCCCATTTTGCATAAGGACGCCACCAATGCCAATACCACTAGCCACATTCAACTCAAAGGTTTTGTGAACCGTAATGCAAGAAGTGGTGCTTCGTGAGCCTCTTTGAGCTCATCAAAAGCCTTTTGTTGTGCTTTTCCCCAAACGAACGTGACATTTTTCTTGGTCAATTCGCTGAGGGGCAAGCAATGGTAGAAAAGTCTTTCACAAAGTGATGGTAAAAGCCAGCCAACCCATGAAAACTACGAAGTTCACTAACATTTGTAGGGATGGGCCAATCTCGTATTTCCTTGACTTTGAGACATCAACTTCAATGCCATTGAAGACACAACAAAAACAAGGAAAATCAGCTTGTCTTCGCAAAAGTGCACTTTGGGAGGTTAGCGAAAGCTTTTCATGACAAAGGATTTGAAGGACCTCCTTAACATGAGTAACATGCTCCTCTAGTGACTTGCTATAGACAAGAATGTCATCAAATTAAACAACTACACTCTTCCCAATGAGAGATCTCAAAATATGGTTCATGAGGCTTATGAAGGTAGATGGGCGTTAGATAAGCCAAAAGGCATAACCAACCATTCATAGAGACCAAGGTTGGTCTTGAAGGCGGTTTTCCACTCATCACCTTCGCCATGAATTTGATGGTAACCACTACGTAAGATCAATTTTCAAAAATATAGTGGCTCCACATAACTCATCAAGCATGTCATCAAGACGCGTATAGGATGTCGATAACGCACGGTGATAAGATTGATTGGACGGCACCATGCATAACCGCAACGTATCATCCGCTTTTTGGGACTAGAATCACGGAACCGCTTGGGCTAGTGCTTACTTGGATCAAACCTTTGAGACGAGTTGGTTGATTTGTCGCTCTATCTCCTTCGCCTCTTCCGGTTCAGGCGACACGCGGGCGGTTTGGGAGTGGGGCCGGGTATGAGGTCGATGCGGTGCTCGATTCCACGTAAGAGGAGGTAGTCCATTAGGAAGCTCATCGAAATACATCTTGGAATTCCCAAAATAGCCATCAAAGAAGGAGGAACATTTGTCAAGTCATTAGTTCCTTCGCTAGTCCCTTGCATACAAGGACATAGTGCAAAATGGATGGGTTGTTCACACTTCTCTCATCTCACTTTTGGTGGCAAGAAGAACACTCTTAGTTTTTCCACTCGAGTTTGGCTTGTGGCACTCACTCACTATAGTGTGGTTCTCTCGCCACCACTCTTCTCACAAGATGGTTTTGTATTGCGCTCGCTAAAGCCTTTGCATTGTCTGCAATTATTTGGCTAGGAGTCATTTGTTGCAACACACAAGTTTTGTCAAGCCATTTGAAGGTATAAGTGTTTGAGTGACCATTATGCAAAGCACGCTTGTCAAATTGCCATGGCCTTCCTAAAAGCATATGGCAACCATCATTGGGACCACGCCACATTCCACCGTGTCCTTGTATGGTCCAATTGAGAACGCTAAGACGGTGTGCTTGATCTTGACGGATCCTTGGTCACTTAGCCATTGGATATGGTAGGGGTGTTTATGTGGATGGAGGGTGAGGTTGAGTTTCACACAATCTGCGTTTGCAAGATTGTGGCAACTCCTCCATCGATGACAACCTTGATGGACCTCCCATTGATACCGCACGAGTTTGGAAGATGTTTGATCATTGGTCTTCATTCTCATTGGCTTGAGTAGTTAAGACCCTTGTGACCACAAGCGATGGACAAGGCCATGCTCACACATGAGTAGGTCTTGGTCCTCTTCCAAATGTTGCCTTGCCATGGCTTCCTTTGACCCTTGCATCAAACTCTTCTTCACTCAAGTATTCTTCATCACCGCTTGTCATGGATGAACAAACTTTCTTGTTCCCACATGCGCCGACTTGTGTCCTTTGCTCCACACTTGTAGCACTCACCATTGAATGGTTGTTCATCTCTTGTGTACTTGCCACTTGGGGCGGTTTTCCTTGAGGAAGTGTTGGCTTGAAGGAAGCTTGGTGGTATTTGATGAGCTTCCACTTGGTGTTGTCAAGTAGTGGTTGAGCTTGTATGTGAAGTATGTCTTTGGCTTGTTGAACTTGATGTCCTCTTGCACTTGACGCTCGCCTTTGATGCAATGTACACAAGCTCAACCATGTTGTTGTATCTTTGGAACTCGGTGATGCGCTTGATAGGATGGTTCAAGCCATTGAGGAAACGTGCCATTGTTTGTTCATCCCGCTTCTTCAATGTTGGCACAAATCATGTTGAGCTCCATTTGCTTGAAGTACTCTTCCACGGACTTTGTTCCTTGACTAAGCGCTTGAAGCTTGTTGAAGAGGTCACGCGTAGTGTGAAGGAACAAAGCGGATCTCATATGAGCCTTCATATCTTGCCAAGTTGAGATTGGGGCTCTTCTTTGATTCACGAGCGAAGTTGGACTTGTTCCCACCAAAGGTTGGCATATTCATCAAACTCGAGGGATGCCATGGCCATCATCTTCTCATTGCTAAAATTGTGCATGCGAAGATCTTGTCAACCTTGAGTTCCCATGAGAGGTATTCTTCGGGATCATTGGAACCGTGAACTTGGGCATGGTGAACTTGAGCTTGCAAAAGTTTCTTCTTCATTGCGTGTTCCGCCATGTATTTGCCATGATTTTGGCGCCATCTTCATCATCCAATCTCTCATGTCTTGCTTGTTGATGGTGGCGTTGTTTGCGGTTGTTGAGGTGCCGCTTGGTGGTGGAACTTGGTTTGACGACGCGCTTGGGGAGCTTGCTCTTGTTGTTGTCGCCGTTGAGGACGAGGAGGAGGTTGTTGGTCCTCACGACGAGCTTGGGAGCTTTCTTGTTCTTGTCGTGGTTGATGCCGAGGAGCATTATCTTGCGCCATGTGGCGAGGAGGACGCCGAGCCGCATGCAATGGGTTGCTCTCTTCTTCTTGTTGTGGAGGAGGCTCGCCATGCCCATCATGTTGCCGACGTGATGTTCATGTCGGCGATGACGCCTTGGAGGATCTTCGAGTGCTTCACGCCGACGGTGATCTTGTTCTTCCCTTCGGATGCTTCACTTGTTGTTGAAAGGACATGTCGACGGGCGATGGGCTTGGTGGTCCATGTGAGGTTGCTCTTGTTGAATTACAAGTGCCCTTGGTTATGGCCGGTTCGCTTCACGCCAGGAGGTCTAAGTGAGAGGTCACCATCATAGCTTGACGCTATGCATGTCGCGGAGATGGTACCGCTTGAGAAGAGCTCATGGATTGAAGGACGGGTCCATCCCGTGTTTTGAAGCGTGACGCGAGGAGTGCTTGATTCACTTGAGGAGTGCCGTGATAATCTTGAGTCTCACGAGCGTGGCCTTGCTAGTCCATCAATGAGGCGCTGAAGCTTCTCATCCGCTGAGGCGAGTGCATGACCAAGAGCTTCATTTTGATGACCGAGGTTGTGTTGCATGGCATGTATTTGGCCTGACTTCTTCAAGCGGTTGTCATGTTCTTGAACTCCACCGGCTTCGCTAAATTGTTCATCTTGGCGCCATGAAGGGCTTCACAACGGTGGTTGAATTCTCCTAACCTTCCAATGGTCCCATCTTGTCATGTATGGATTGTCGCCTCCGTAGGTGGTGGTGGTGGTTGGGACGGTCGCCATTCCTGCCCATGATGCAAAGCCGACAAGGGTTGTATATGGAGAAAAAGGTGCGAGAGTTAGCCTTTTACCTCACCTTGAGATTATATCAAACCAATTGCCACACAAAGGAGCTTAACAGCGCAAAAGTGAAATGGCAAAGAAAATCACACACAAAGGAGTTACAACTCTCAAAAGGTTTTGGTGGATGGGTAGGATTGTGGGAAAGCCAAAGAACCAACCGAACGCAAAGGATAGTCAAAAGTGGAGAAGATCCAACAAAACGCAAGTCAAACGGAAATGGTCAACTCAAAAGGTGACGAGAACTCACGACTACACACACACGTGGAGAAAAATGGGTTAGTATGACTATGAAAGTGAGCACGAAATGTCCTAACGAAGACTACGCCGGGTGTCGTACAACTCAAGGAGAGACCACAACTCGCTTGTTAAAAGAGGGTAAGCAACGGATTTGTGCACTTGCCTTGCGCGCTTCTTCCTCTCTTTGCTTACAAGCTTGATTCTCTCTTTGTATTGGGAGACTATGTATCTTTCTATTTTTCTTTTCTTTTCTCTTTTTTTGATTCTTTTCTTTTTCTCCTTTCTATGTTATTATGTTAACTTTTGTATTTGCCCTCACACTCTCACTTTCCAATGGCAAGTGCGCAATGCTTAGACAAACACAAAATGAGTTGCTCTCATAGGATAGGTACACACAAAGGAAGATATATTACAAGGGTCGATACAAGTTATACCTTAGTTGATGGTGATGATCTTGTGTCGATGGAGCGGGAAGAGTTTGGGGTCCGTGGTGTCAAGAGCGCGACGATGTTATGGAAGCTATCTGTTAGTTGGTGACACGACACGAACACAAACAACAAGTGGATGATTAGCCAATGCAGAAAATGGGTAAAATCATGCCAGGCCGGAGACTCCGTCTTGGTCCGAGACTCGGTAGACCGGAGACTCCGTGTGCCGGAGACTCGTGTGGGATGTCCTGTTCTTGAGCAGAAATCCACGCCTAGAGTCCTCAAATCGTAAATTTGGCCAAATTGGGCTAAACGCAGTAAAAGTCGAACCAACACCTTAGACAAGATTTGGCTGGATCAAAACCACCAAAACACTCCAAAACGATGATCGATCCAAAGGCAAATTGGGGCTGTTTTTGGGAAATTTTCGAATTTATGGTGGATAGAAGAAAAATTGGGGAAATTGTGATCAACTCGCCTTTGATACCAAGATGTTATGGGTAAACCCGGGTTGGCCTGATCTTTCACTTTAATTCCACGAGAACCAGGGGAAAAGCGTGGTCGGGGATGAAATCGAGGAGGAGATGAAAACCACGAACACACGCAAACCAAAACACGATACACACGCTTATCCCTCACACCGGTGGCAACCGTCCAACATAATCCCTAGGATCGGTGTTGGGCTCGCTTCCACGCCAACAACGGGATGAGGTGCTTGGTGAGATCTTGACGACTTGGGGGCGAGAAACCGAGAACCCAAGGCCTTGTACAACTTGAACGCACTAGGCAAGATCTAAGAGGAGGTGGACAATAGGTGCTCTTTATCAACGAAAGCATGAGACCAATAGATTAAAAGATCCACAAGGTGTCCTAATCTATCATTATCCAAGTCCAAGCTTTACATATGAGGGTGGGGCTATTTATAGGCCAACCACATAAATAGGGGTAGTTCTGGAATAAACTGAAGTTTGGGGCGAAATTGGGGTTACATGGGCCAGCCCAAAGGCTTTAACATCGCCGGGCCGGTCCGGAGACTGATTGGGGTCCCGAGACTCTGCCCGGGCCGGAGACTCGGCCAATCTCCCACCTGCCTCCGAGGGGGGCTTCGCTGTCCTGCTTGAGTCTCCTGGCCTAGACTGGAGGAAGGTCCCGAGACTCCGGTAGGAGACCGGAGACTCGCAGCTGGCAGCCCAGCAGCCTTCTTCTCCCGGGTCCTTCCTTGGTGGCTTGGTGTGGTGGTGTTGTTTCATATCTGAGGATGCACAACGAGATGCATGAAGTAGCAAGCCATCCAAAGGTAGGCCAAAATCACATGAGGAAAGGAGCGAGTTAACCTTGGCTTTTAGGAGCTTGACACGCGAAGTCATTGGTCCACTGGGGCTAGGTGTTGTAGATGGAGGTGCACCAGAGGACGGGCCAGATCATGATGAGTGGAAAACCGCTTCAAGACCAAGCTTGGTCTCTATGAATGGTTGGTTATGCCTTTTGGCTTATCAAATGCCCCATCTACCTCATGCCTCATGAACCATATTTTGAGATCTCTATTGGGAAGAGGTAGTGGTTTACTTTGATGACATCCTTGTCTATAGCAAGTCACTAGAGGAGCAAGTTACCTATGAAGGAGGTCCTTCAAATCCTTCACATGAAAAGCTCTATGCTAATCTCCCAAAGTGCACTTTTGCAAAGACAAACTGATTTTCCTTGGTTTTGCTGTGTCTTCCAATGGCATTGAAGTCGACGCCTCAAAAGTTAAGGACATAAGATATTGGCCCATCCCGACCAAAGTTAGTGAACTTCAGTTTTCATGGGTTACTGTTTTTATCGCCGCTAGAAAGACTTTTCTACCATTGTCATTTCTCTCACCGAATCGACCAAGAAAAATGTCATATCTGCTTGGGGGCAAAGCTCAACAAAAGCTTTTGATGAGCTCAAAAGAGGCTCACCAAGCACCACCTCGCTTTCGGATTTCACAAAACTTTTGAGATCGAAAGTGATACTAGTGGTATTGGTATTAGAGGCATCCTTATGCAAAATGTACCTATTGCATACCATAGTGAGAAACTGGATGGCATACTTAACTATCCAATTTATGACAAAGAGCTTTTTTGCCTTGGTTCGGTCCTTCAAGTGTGGCAACACCACCTTTGGCCCAAAGAATTTATCATCCATAATGATCCTAAGTCGTTGAAATATCTTAAGGGCCAAGCCAATTTGAGTAAAAGGCAGCCAAATGGGTTGAGTTCATGCAATCTTTTCCTTACATTGTCAAGTACAAGAAGGCAAAAAACGCAGAAGCTGACGATTGTCACGCGAAAAACACAAACCTTCTTACGCTACTCGAAGTAAATGTCTTGGGTCTTGAGGACATCAAATCTTGTACGAGTCCTACCATTTCTTTGGATCATTTTTTGCAAAATGTTCAATAGACAAAGGATTGATGATTTCTATTTACAGGGTTTCTTTTCAAACAAAACAAGCTTTGCATTCAAGTCGCTCTCCAAATTTTGCTTCTTCAAGAGTCCCATGGTGGAGGCCTTATGGGTCACTTCTTGAAGTGGATAAGACATATGACATGCTATCCACTCACTACTTTGGCCAAAGATGAAGCGCTGACGTGGAGCGCCACGCCCAACGATGCACTACTTTATATGCCATTGCTCATTCTCATGCACCTTGGCCGGACATTAGCATGGACTTTGTGTTAGGATTGGGATATGGGTCTCTATCTTCTAAAAGCACTTCGTCGATGATGATGGTGGATGATAGATAATCAGCTCGTAGCTATGAACTCCCCGCCGAACCCCTCGATGCCAATGCAATGCCTTCTCAACCCTATGGGATATTCACAACACCACGCCCAGGCACGCAGCCGCTCTACCACTAAACGGTAGTTTTCAATCTACTAATTCCCAATGGAACAACAGATCACACTCAATTGTAGTATAACCACGATCATGGTAATTCCAGAGGTTCCGATAGGGCAAAGGTGTCCGATCTTCGATGAGATGAAGATAATCGATTTGGTGGAGTTCGGCTTGACGATCCGACTACATCGCAAGTAGCACGGCCAATGCAATCGCTAGGCCAATCTCCTCGAGGTTACCGATCCGGGAACACGATCACTCGATCATGAGGGAAGTGTCTTAATTCCTACCTAAAAATCGAACAAGTAAGAACCAATATTGCAATCAAGATATTGTGATTAAGAGGAAAGCTTTATCAAGAGGTGGATCCTGAATAGGTGCTATACAAGAGGCCTTCACGCCGAGCTCTCGCGGCGGTTGGCGCACCATGGCTAACTTAATGTCTAAAACAAAATCCGAAAGTCTAGGGGACGGCCATGGGGAGTATTTATACAGGTAGGGGTTTCGCCAGCCATGGAAGTGGTGGTAAATTGAATCCAACCCTTGTGAAGTCCTTTTTCCCCTCAAATACCAGACTCTTTAAAAGTGGCTAATTAAAATCCTCATGAAAATTAGCATGGCCTGGCCCAAAGTAAAAGGTGTCGCAGCACCATATTAAGCTATGGACGTAATTCGTGAAGTATTGATCTTGAATATTTCGGCCCAGTTTCTTCTTTCTTCATTATGCCCTCAAAGTTTCTGAAATCCTCATCGCTGGCCTTCTCTTTGGATCATCACACGCTTGTCGCCATCTCCATGCATGGCCATTGTCTAATGCTTGTCCCTCTCATCCATGCTTGGTCCATCATTCCTAAGAGTAAGAAATACATCTGATTTAGGCAAAGATCATATTCTCATGTATGTGGAGGAATAGTTCCAAGAAACTAAAGTACCTATAGTTACGCTTGTTTACAGTACGTAGATCTGTGGATGGGTCCTTGTATGTGTGTTGCTGTAGGTACAACGGTTGTATCAATAGAAGGGATGTCCACATCATGCTCCCTTCTTGAATTGAAGTCGCCCTTCATTTAATCTCATCTTCTCCTCACCAAAGTAAGGCTTCAAATCTGCAATGTTAAACATAGGATCAACTGCACTAAAG